>JAVKLF010000002.1:13378303-13402565 GCA_034783495.1 Millerichthys robustus | reverse complement strand
GTCACAATTATTTCTGATTGTTGATCTGTCTTTCCAGGATGTGGGCTGAACTACCACAAGCGTTGTGCCTTCAAGATTCCAAATAACTGTACTGGTGTGAGGAAGAGGCGATTGTCCAATGTTTCTTTGCCAGGACCGTCTCTCTCTGTTCCAAGACCTCCACCTGCTGAAAATGCAGTGGTTGTCCCTGATGAGGTGGGTTTTGCTAAATGGAAAAAAAAATGTTGATCATCAAAAGTGTTCATGCATGAAAAGCAAAGTGCAATATTTTTGTAATCCTCACACATAAAATGAACTGGTTCTAGTTTTGACAAAATTCTAAAGAAGACCAAGAGGTGAATTTTTATTTGCAACAAGCTCTCAGTCCAGATGCTACTCACAAGCTCCGTCTCTGCTGTTAAATGCTTAAAAAAAATGATCAAATTTGGCTCTTTTCCACAGCTAACCCTCCAGGGCCACATTGTTGAATAGCACTGATGCAGAAAATTGAATTTAGCTGCACTGACTCATTGGAAAGCTCCTCAGTGAGCTCTTATGAAACAGCTTTTGCATAAGCTCACACAGGAATCCTCCGTTCTATTCTGTGTCCACGCAAAAGGTCATGAGGAAATGTAATTATGCTAATGATTCTATTGAAGTTTAAGATTTTAGTATCTGCTAACTTGCTAGGGCAAAAATGGAAATGGTGTTCTTTCCATTCCTGTTAGGAGCTTCCAGACTGTTTGATTTATACAAAGAAAATGTTAACCAGCTGCTCATATTTGTTAGACATGACAAATTTAATAACCCTGTTCGCAGCACTCAGAATGTGAATAAAATACAAAAATAATAATACTTTCAAAGGTAGCTTGGTGGGCATTGCCATGGTCTTGTACTCCTGAGGTTCAACCTCAGGTTGCATCAGAAAAAGCATTTGGTGTAAAGCAATTGTCAAATTTAATAAGTAAGTTTGCTCACTGCGGTGAGCCCTTCAGACAGTAACAAATGAAAGATAAACAACATACTAATGCTTTTAACATTTCTTTATCTCTTTTCACTTTCTTATTAACTCTTTCTGAAAATTTTCTTTTGAAGTTCTTTTTTTTATGTTTTTCCTATTCTTCCTGCACACGATTTTAATTTTTTCCCCGACTTTTTTCTTTACCATCCATCCGACCCCAGCAACAGCGCTCCCATCAGGAGGCAGGGAAGCGCATCCTGTCCTGGAGCGGCAGGCCTATTTGGATGGATAAGATGGAGAAAACTCGGGTTAAGGTGCCACACACCTTTGCCATCCACACCTACACTCGGCCTACGATCTGCCAGTACTGCAAACGTCTGCTCAAGGGTCTCTTTCGCCAGGGCATGCAGTGTAAAGGTGTGTTTAGATATGAATTTTTTTTAAAATCAGAATACACCATGCTTCTTATTAGAAAAAAATGGCAATGCTTTGACATAATTATCATTTGTCAGATTGCAGATTTAACTGCCACAAACGATGTGCTTCAAAAGTTCCAAGAGACTGTTTAGGGGAGGTGGACTTCAATGGAGGTAAACTCTAGAAATTCTAGGAAGTACTACTAGGTATTCAAGAATTTCTTTGAAGTTTTCACGTGAAAATGTGAAAATGTTTTTGACTATTCCATCATTTCTTAATATTTTTGCTCCCAGGGAGCCCAATTTCAGTGAATAAATAGACAAATATCACTTAAAAAAATATGAAGAAATTGAAGATGCTCTAAACCATGTTGCACATTACTGCATACCTGCATAAACACTTAACCTAAAGTGTATATAAATGTTTTTTTTTTCACACCTTTGCTTTTTTTAACGAAGGAAATTGTTCCAATATCTCTGAGTGGAAAACATTGTCCGTTGAAAACAACAAATTCGGACTGAGGATTTACTGATGCATACATTTAGTCAGATCTGAAATGTTTATAAAGGTCAGACATTAGTGATAATGTTTCATACTCCTGGATTTGGTGTCACGGTGCAGAGCCAGCCAGTCCCGGGCCAGACTCCGACACCACCATGGATACTATGGAGGTGGACAGCAGTGATATGGATGGTGGTAGAGGACTGGATGATCCAGATGAACCTTCCACTCCAGATGGGATGTTTGGTATGGATTCTCCATTTGTAGATAGAGAGAAGGATGAAGAGCCCATCAAGACTATAAGGTACTCCACACTGCATTAACACGGTGAAATGACAGGTGAAGCTATGCGTATAATCAGTATATTAATCTAAATTAGAGTGGATGATTATGTAAAATAAAATACATCATTTTCTGTGTTTTAACTGTCCCTGGAATGCCCCTTCTTAAAAAAGCAAATATATGATATGATTTTTGAAAAATCAGTGTTTCATGTTTTGTTTTTATGTGTCCAGTCCTTCCACAAGCAGCAACATCCCTCTAATGCGGGTAGTCCAGTCCATCAAACATACTAAGAGACGAAGCTCCACTGTGGTGAAGGAAGGCTGGATGGTTCATTATACGAGCAGGGACAATCTGGTAAGTCTGATGACCCCTAACGCACCAACAGATGAGTTAATGATCGTGCTTAGCCTGTAAACTTCCTCTTACAACCTTTTCCGAGTTAATGTCAGCACAGGTCTTGACCTTTTTCAGTAAGACTCTACACTTTTTCATGAATGTTAATTGGTGTATTTCTAACTGTTATTTCTTCATCTTTTGTCTGCTTTAACAGCGGAAGAGACATTACTGGAGACTGGACAGCAAAAGTCTGAGTCTTTTCCAGAACGACACCGGAGCCAAGTTCTATAAAGTACGAATCGAGATACATTAAAATTTTAGGAAACTGTTAATCCAGATACGGAAATTGTTTCTCCAGCGTTCTTTTCATAGCTTCAACGATCTAGAAATCTACTTAGGTTTAAGCATTTTCAACTGTGGCACAAATACAGTATTTTGCGAGAATGTTTTCATCCATGTGTGGTATGTAAACCAAAGCCAGTGGGAGCTGTGTGACTCAGCTTAAGAGCGATCGTGTTGCAACTGTAAACTACTGTGAGGTCACCATCAGACCGCAGAAATTTCCCCTGCGCTTTTTCATTCTGCCTGCTTTTTTGTCTGCATGTTGAAGGGTCACATCACTAACAGAGACAGTGTTTTTAACAGTTACTAACATTACAGCAGGGAAATGTAAAGGGCACTTCAAGACCTTTGGCTGTGATCACTTGTGAAGTATGTGTGACTCTTCCCTGTCAGTAGCCGTACAGTAGTTACTCATTACTCAGCTGCAGGGGCTTAATAAAGCTGTAATTATACTTAGAGGACTGAGGGAGGAAACTGCAGCCTGCAAGGTGAAGACTTCCCCATGTGGGTTTGATGAGAGTTGTACATTTGTTATTGTTGATTTTGCTTTGTGTATTTCTGAGACACTTCTCTTTTTGTGGTCTAATGTTTGTAGCAGCAGGTTGAAGTGTCCCAGTTTTACTCTGCACCAGAATATGTGATAACCACGTGGCTTCACATTTACACTAATTGTAACATAAAGTCCTGGGTTTATTTATTTTTCTTGTTCTCTTTATTCAAGTTATTAAAAAAAGAGAGGAGAACTTCACTCTGTTTTCTATCCCAATTTTTCTGTCACACCCTGCAACCTCCGCCACTAAAGCCCCAGGGAGGAAACCTCATGGGGACCGACTCCTGAGGGTGTGTTTACTGCCAATTTTATGTGGTTCTTTATTATCAACTTGGCACACAACTGCGTTTGAGATCTTCAGGAGGCAAATTGAAGGGTAGCTGCAAATCTCTTTTTTCTCTCCAACGGTACTTCCTTTGCAGTGGAAATTGTAAGAAGATTTTCTGTACCTACAGTGGAAAACCATTTTTTAATAAAGATTTCCTTTCTGAGGCCTCTGATTCTTAAGCCCCAGTCTTTATCCAGAAAATGTCCTGAGGACGTTTATTATTTCTTTGAAGATTCTTGCCTGCTGCTCATCAGTGTGTGGCTACCCCTCTCCTCTTTTTTATACCTCCAATCTGATTAGTGGTGGTCGTGTGGTGGCTCGCACGCCAGGCATGGCAGCCATTTTCACCATTTGGAAGCCATAAGGGCTCCTCGTTTGAAGATGAGACCCCTGTACTTGTGGCTTCCTCTGAAGATCTTTTTTATGGGGTGAGGTTGTTTTTTTTTTGCTATGTTTCAGTGCTGTCACTCTGAAACATTGAACCCACACAAGCCCACTCACACTCCTGTGAGGTGGGAGGGGGACAGTAGTTGCCTTGTCTTTCGTCTCAGTGGCTCGTGGTTGCTCCAGCGGCTCGTGCTCAGATGGAGCCTCTGGCTCGTCCTGCCTTGTAATCAGGGAACCAGAGCACTTCAGCTGCCACAGAGCCTGATCACGTGACCCAGCCCCGCTAACCACAAGCACTTCACCCGATACTCTGTGGTGAGCCACGCGAAGGGGACAGCGTGCGTCTCTTTGAGCCTCCATTGGCTAGAACCTCTCTGTGTTTTTTGTACTGTTTGACCCTCCCTCTTGTCTTTGATTTGATGGTGAGTTTAAAGGAGAAGGGGGAACTTTTAGTTTGCTGCTTTCGGTTTGTGCTCATAAGAAAGAAAGAAGAGGGGAAGAGGAGATTTTGATCTTGGACTAAAGAGTGTGAAGTATTTTCAGAGTTTGTAAGTGTGACTACTTGTATGCAGATTGTTTAGCTTTTATACTGTGAGTATTCATAACTTTGTTTTTCTTGAGCTGCTTTATTTTTATTTCTTCATTGAACTTTTTGGGTGTCATTTTTATATTCTTTGTCATATTTACATCTCTAAGTTTTGGCTAAAACCAAGGAAGAATAAACTCACGTTGGGTGCAAAGCTTAGTTTTTTCCTTCATCTTATGTTTCTCATCAGTCATCCCTCCCTGCTCCCACAGGAAATCCCTCTGTCAGAGATCCTTCAGGTCGAACCATTCAGGGACTTCAGTAATCTGGCTCAGGGCAGCAACCCTCACTGCTTTGAGATCATCACAGCCACCATGGTCTACTATGTAGGCGAGAACAATGGCAGTCACTACCACAGCCCGGTTCTGGCCGCTTCGGGGGTCGGAGTGGAGGTGGCCCAAGGCTGGGAGAAGGCCATCAGACAGGCACTGATGCCTGTCACCCCTCAGCCCAGTGTAGCCAGTGCTGCAGGTCAGGGCAAGGATCACAGTAAGTTGAACTGATCAAATAATTCGCTTTCCAGGTTATTAAATTTTTGTACGATTTTTTTTACTTATCACATTGCTAAATTTGTACCTGCTGGGCTTGTGACAAATGAAGTTGTACTCACATTGTGTCTCTTATCTGTTTAACATTTGAGAAAGAGGGAAAGCCCTGCTTTGTGTCTTATAGGCCAACGGAAGTGAGAGTGTGCAGTCACTGTTTGGAGATGACATGACTGTACAGAAACTAGGCTTTGCTCTCATTAGTCAGGACAAAGATTTTTGGTTCTTAATACAAAACATAAAAACTTCGGCTTTTAATCTAACTGATATGATATGGTCAGTTGTCTTTGGTGGCAAAGAGGAAGTCTGTCATTCAAAGCTACAGACTTCAATTCAAAGACTCTTTCATAAACACTGGTTTTGGTTAATATATAAATTAAATTAATTTGTTCAAACTTTCATCTAACTTGCGTGTTCAGCTTAAATTCTTGTGTTTTGCATTGGTTTTCTTATGGCTTTTATCGCACACTCTTGGCTAGTTTGCCTCATATCCAAGTTTTGAAATTCATTGCATACTTGCACCATTTAGTCACGCACAATGTTCTCCAATTCATTGTGTGATAAAATGCTTCATTACGTGAGGCTCTGACTTACTGCTTGCAGCTGTGATAAGACTGAACTTGGGGGGGGTTGTGGGGAGGTTTTTTTGAGGAACGAAAAAATACTGGAATGTTAAAAATGCACCCCTGGAATAATATAAAAATCCACTTGCTGCTTAATGTTTGAGTAAAATTGTGTCTTTCCCGTTATTGAATGTGGAAACATTGTTTTTTCTTCCCTCCCCTTCAGAAGAGCTGTCCATCAGCATATCTGTATCCAACTGCCAGATCCAGGAGAATGTGGTAAGTGGAGTCTATATTTCTTATGAGAAGCTGTTGCACAATTTCCCAGCAACAGTCTGCACATCCGTGCATCCATTTTCTATTAACGTAGTTGTTGTGGTTAAAAAAACCCAGAAATTTCATCTTACTGTTGCTTTTAATAACAAAGCTGTTCCACTGCACGAATGAGGAAGCTGTGTGTAATTTTTTTTTTTTCCTTTTTAAATGGGGTGGGGGAGGTCATGGGATTTTCTATTCAGTTCCACTTCTGCACAGAGTGAAAGTTAAATTAGGCAACACTCCAAAACATTTCGGAAAAGAAACAGCTTTGCTAAACCATAGGTTATGTCATTGTTGATGATGCTAATATCAGCATGAAAAATTCCATTGAATATTTCCACAAGTAAATTATTATATCTGTGCAGGATATTTCCTCTGTGTATCAAATATTCTCTGATGAAGTGCTGGGATCAGGTCAGTTTGGCATCGTGTATGGAGGTATGTTCCTTTCTTTAAATAGCTACACTTAATATATATTTTGTTGAAATTTTAAATTGTATTGAATGATATGAGGGCTTATTATGTTTTGTTTTTTTTTGGGTTTTTTTTTACCAAACTGGAATATTTTAGGGAAACACAGAAAAAGCGGCAGAGATGTAGCCATAAAGGTTATAGACAAAATGAGATTTCCTACTAAGCAGGAGAGCCAGCTACGAAATGAGGTGGCCATATTACAGGTAACTGATAACCCAAAGACAACGTACTCAGATAAACTTGTGTAAAGTTCTTTGCCATGCAGGTCATCTTCATAAGGGTCATGTCAAATGTTTGTTTCCTTCCATTAGAATCTGCATCATCCAGGTATAGTGAACCTGGAGTGCATGTTTGAGACGCCGGAGCGGGTGTTTGTTGTCATGGAGAAGCTGCATGGTGACATGCTGGAGATGATCCTGTCCAGTGAGAAGAGTAAACTACCAGAACGGATCACCAAGTTCCTGGTCACACAGGTTTGTGCTGCTGGAACAGCTTTTTTAATCTCCCACTTTCTCATTTATCTAACAGGTTTCCTTCTGATTTCTGTTAGTCGTGCGCTAATAAACAAAAATGCTAATATTAGCACACGACAAGCGGTAATGTTATTGCCTGTGTCTGTATGTGTGTGTACAATCTTCAGCAATATATTTTGAAAAACATCAAATGGATTTGAATCAAACTCTTTAAAAGTAAATATTAGATGTGCGTCTGTACTGATTATCTTTTGAAGTCAATCTGATTTTAATTAAGTTTAGCAAACATAAAAATGGATTGAAGTGCCAACAAATTGTGAGATATAACTCATGACATTGTGCATTATGATATTTTCAAAGTTGGACCTAAACAACTATACTGCTAATATTTATATCATAATAGGATGGAAGGAAAGAAGTGAAATGCATGCTTTCAAGAAATGCTAAGGCTTAAAAAAATGTTTTTGCTTTTAGGTTTCTTTTTTTCTTTTTCATTACCTTAAAGTTCTCTTCTTGTTTTCTAATTTCTTTCTGTGTCGTGTTGTGGGTTCTGATGAACCCCCCCCCCATCTTTCAGCGCCTGTTTGTACTAGATGTGGTGAGCCGATTTAGAGGGGTACATGTTTACGGTAATGGCATCCCGGCCTCCTCCCCGGCCGTGGATTACAGTCTGCAGTGCGCTCGCGGCTTCATGGCCTGATTAGAAGAGCCGCGGGGCCCCAAGGTCTTCGTGGATTCTGGGTCCCAAACAGGAGCGAGGCCATTAACAACAGCCTCATTAGCGGCATCGGGCCTGGCTCTGATGTGGCTGCGAGGGCTTCTGTTAAATCTGGGGTCAGGATTGGGGAGGCAGGCGCGTTGTGGTTTTGGTACCGAGCCATGGGCTTGTGCAGCGAGAGCTTATGCCAGGATTTTGAAAATACAGATGAGATGATGAGATCATATGTCTTTATATGAAGATGGTGGTCAAGATGGAAGTATTTAAAAGCTTTTTTTGTATGCTTTTATTGCCGCTATATTTCCATATGTCGTCCCAGTAGATTCTACTGCACAGATTATACAATAAAACCTCTGTTTCTAACATTAATATTTAGATATATGAAGTGAAATCTGTAATTATTACTGTTTCCAACAGATCCTGGTGGCCTTGAGGCATCTGCACTTCAAAAATATTGTTCACTGTGACTTGAAGCCTGAAAATGTACTACTGGCCTCTGCAGAGCCGTTTCCACAGGTTAAAAAAAATATGAAATTAGTGTGTTATTGTTCCTTTTCCCGGTATGATTATTGTTTATTAACCTCTTTATTTTTTTAGGTAAAACTTTGTGACTTCGGCTTTGCTCGTATCATTGGTGAGAAGTCGTTCCGCCGGTCGGTGGTGGGCACCCCAGCCTACTTGGCCCCTGAGGTGCTGCGCAGCAAAGGCTACAACCGCTCCTTAGACATGTGGTCAGTGGGAGTGATCGTATATGTCAGCTTGAGCGGGACCTTCCCTTTCAACGAGGACGAGGACATAAACGATCAAATCCAGAATGCTGCCTTCATGTACCCCCCGACACCCTGGAAGGACATCTCCGCAGAAGGTAGGAAGGCAGAATGCAGTCTGGCTCGATTTCATCTGTGCTTCACTTCTGTAAACAGCTGTTCGCCCGGCTGCACCTGTAGTTTGGTGTCAAACTGAAATTCTGACACGCAGCTCGGGAACTGTTCTCCCCACCTACGTGTCTGGGCCATCTGAACTTTCTGCTGAGTTTTCTGTCTGTGGTGAAGATGAATCACTTTCAGTTTTCCTCAGCTCAGTCCAAGCTGCGGTTCTTCCTATATACAGTCCACAAAACTACTGCCCATCTGCATCTTTACATGTTACTGTAAAAGTCAAAACTATAAAACGGACAGAGGTGACTGCAAATAGATAATTGCAAAATACATGTGATCCGTCTCAGCTGCTACCACACTAACCTTTAAGTAAAATATCTGTAAAAATGACAGAGTTACAACCACAGACACAAGCAAAGACATTATCATATACCTTTGTCTTTTAGAAGTAGGTGATAGATACATTTTTAAAGTTCATTTTATTTTATTGTCTGAACATCTTTTCTTCTCACAGCCACAGATCTGATCAATAATCTTCTCCAAGTGAAAATGAGGAAGAGGTACAGCGTGGACAAATGTCTCAGCCATCCCTGGTTACAGGTGACGTGTTTTCTTCTTTTCTTGTCTATAACATGACAGCTGTGACCTCGTCGTATTCAGTTAGTTTTCTGAATAGCAGTGGTTACTATCGAAACAGGAAATGCTAAGACACGCTTCTGCAAAACCTTTAGTGGGAAAATTTGGCCAAATGTCTCCTAGAAAAGGCTTAACACATTGCTTTCAAAGTATTCTGAAAAATTACAATGAATGGAAAAGTATGCATGTATCCTAAAAAATTTGAAATCTTCCCAGTAAAATCATGTCGTTACTAATAAGGACTATTTCCTGACAGAGTTTATTTTGGGTTGATTTTCTCCCCAGGATTACCAGACTTGGTTGGACCTGAGGGAATTTGAGACACGTTGTGGCGAGCGCTACATCACCCATGAGAGCGATGATGCACGCTGGGAGGAGTACGCAGATGAGAACAGTCTTGTTTACCCCAAACATTTTATTATGGCTCCCAATCTGGATGACATGGAGGAGGACCCCTAGTGGCTAATAGTATGTACTGCACCATCTGTGTGAAAGACAGGGATTGTCACGGGGACTTTTAGAGAGACGCTTTGGGAGCGGCAGACTTTCCCTCCAGAACTCTTTGTTGTGGAAACAGATCAAAGCAGATCAAGTGGAAAAATTCTCTCCAGATGCTTTGAAAGTGGGAAAAACCCAACAGATTTTGCAGCATGACGTGCTGCCACGATGAGCAGGTGGGGAGTCGTGTGTCACAGAAACGCATTAAGTGACTGTCAGAAGAGAGGAGAGTCCTTTCTTCTATAATTTAAAGTCTGCAAACATTCAGTGGACTTTTTAGGTTTTGGTTCAAAACAAACTCATACTGAAAGCCAAGCCTGATAACTAAATATGCTATTGTAGATATAATTCTGGACAATGTTGCACTATGGTCTTGATGTAAAAGAGGAAATCGGCAGAAGTCTTACACCAGGAGTAGGGGCTCCTTTCACAAGGGATTTGCAGTCCAAGAATTAAGTTCTCCCTCCTGAGCTATTTGTGAATCTGTCCTTTGGCGTGAACTGGAACGGGATCACCTACGTTGTTTAATGTTTTTTTTTATTTTTAATTTTTTATTCAAGATTGTGAATTTCTTGCGAAGACTGTATTACTTAGCGTGTTAAATGAAGCCAATAAATCTCTTCAACATGAGGCTAAAACAAGCGACGGACTCCTGATGGTAGCATCACCTATCTGTCTCTTCTTTATTTGAATTGTTGCAGTTTTGTAGATTTTTTTTAAAAGGATTTTTGCAAAAGTGTTTATGTAGATAGCTACATAATCTTTTGCTTTTACAGTCCTTTGTGATATTTTCTGAACCAATTAAACGTAATTACTGTCAAGAACAGACAAGAGTAGAAACTAAAGCGTCCACACTGGGATTTATAACCCTACAGTCATGTAGTTTGCTCTGCTTGTGTGGTTTGGGAGTATGTTTCAGTTCCCTTTTGTCATTTTCCCTCCTTTCTTGCCACTGGATTGGCTGATGTCAGTGTTTTGTATATTTACGTGCATACCAACGAAATGAAAACTTAACAGTAAACGAAACGATTGTTTCAAAACTCTCAGTTCCTTTCGGTTGTTTCTTTGAAGCGTTTGCATTGCAAAGTCCAAGGACCAGCTTTAGACCTGTGCACAGAAACACCTGAGGTTTGCATTTTGTGCTCCATGTTGAGTGATGAATAAGGTGTGTGGTGATTTTACTTGTCAGAAACCATTTTGCAGCAGCTGGATGTGATTGTTGTGCCACACTGAGCAGTTTGCTCACCGCGAAAACAGTAATGACACAGTAAAAAAAAAAAAAAGCACGGGCGGGGAGCTGTTTGAAATCAGTCATAATAAAAGCTGTCGTTTCCCCTGAACTTTTATTTAATTCTAACATCTGATAACTGCTCGCCTCCAGTCTGAACAAATAAAATGCCCTTTTCTTCAATGGCTTTTGAACTCTTTTATCATTTGAAACCAGTGAAGACATCTGTCACTATTTTAGAACAATATTTAACAAGTAATTTGTTTAATTCCAACTCAGTGCAGGTAGAAGTCATAATAAGCCTTACTTTTGTGGAATCCTTTTCTGTTTTTATTGGACGAATTATGCTTTACTTCACACGTTTGTTGATTTAAAAGTTTCAAGACGTAGACTTAGTTTCTGGCCTAAATGACTCTAAAAAACTGAGGGGATTAGAAATTTTAATGTAACCTTTTAATAAATCTCATAACAGAAAACCACGTATGGGAACTACATTACGTATGACACTTCTGAAAAAAAGTCACTTGAATGAAATTCCTCACTGGGGATTAAGAGAGTATATTAAAAATAAATACATAAATAAAAAGAAACGGAATTCTCCAGGTACTTTTTACACTGTCTGAAGTAGAGAGTCAATGCAGTTTTGCCATATTGTTGAAGCCCAAATATCGAATGCACCCCCTTAAAAACAAAACAAACAATAATTTTAAGTAGTATGACAGGAATCAGCTGTAGGCATCATGCATAAGTTATGACTTTATAAAGTTTCATTTTCCAGTGTTAAAAATGTATGCTTACACGGTGTTCTTTTTTTAGGAAAACAGTTCTCTCTGTTACCAGTAGGTGTCACTCTGTTGGTTAGCGCCCTCAAAATGTAAAAAAAAAAGCTTTTCAGTGGAAGTCCTATTTAACAGTATGTATATATTAGGGGAATATTTTGCATATTTAGATTTAGATATTGTTTTCTACTCAGTATTGAGTTAAATATCTTACAGTTTTTAACATTTAGAACAAACACGATCACATCTTTGACTGTTTTACAATCAGCAGAATAAGTAAAGGTTTATTTTTAATACGCATGAATAAAAAACAAACTAAAATATCAACCTTTATCTGATCCCTGTATGTGTTGTATTTATGTCGGGCAGCTTTGCCTGGTTAGCAGATCTTTTACCTCTCTTTGAAGCCTGCACGGATGTTATGCGTCACCCACTTCCTCTGTCCCCATCCACCTGTTGACCTCGTCTTCTTCATTTCTGTTTTTTACCCCATACTGGATATCCGCGCGCTTGAGACCAAACAAGCAAACAAACAGAACAACAGAAAAACCCATCACCCAGACAAGGTTGGTCTGGGCTTGAGGGAGAGATCTTGTTTGCTTACTGGGCCAGTTCCATTTCACTGTGATGGCAGAGGAGGCCTCCCAGGACACGACTATACCCACACTTCTGTTTGACTTCTGGGGTGGGGGGATCAAGTCAGTCCTCAGTCCACACTGACACATCATCTTCTGACCCAATACGCTGCTGGCTGAAGCCACAGGCCTGTAGCCTTTACCTAAGCTGTTCCTTTTTTTCCCCCCCTTAGCCTGCTCTTTATTTGAGAGACTTGTTGGTGCGCCGTTTGACTACTGACCTTTTGCCTTCACACTCCTGTGAAGATAATGGCCAGCCAGTTGAGAGTTATAACTCAGAATTCAAGTCCATTTTTCCATTTTTAAAAGGATGTGATTAAACATGTTCCCAAAATACTGGTCGCTAAAGCAACAGGATGAAAAAAAATGTGTCAATATATTGTGTTGGCTTATTTTCACACAGGAAAATTATTTTATTTTGTTGTCTAACAACAAAAAAAAAAAAAAAAAGAAAAAACACACCAGCTCAAAGATCTGACATTTCTTAAATGACCAACAAGTGAAAATTTTATTGTTTTAGCCAATGTTTGTCTGTTTGTGTGTTCAAAGCAAAACATCTCATGAACCACTAAAATCATTTTAGTGAAACTCTCAGAAAGTAAGCACTGGACACTGGTTGTCTGTTATCAAAATATTTCATGAACCACCTGACAGGATTCAGTGAAAATCTGGAAAAGTAATCATTGGGTTGACATTTTGATTTACTTTTGTAGTCAACCCAACTCAAGATGGCCAACAGAGCAAATCTATATAGCTATAACCTCACCTCTTTTTGCCATAAAAAAAAATCTTAGTCTAAAATAAAGAGATAGAGGATTAGGCTTTTAATTCCTTTAGCTTTCGACTGTGTGGAGACAAATGCGCTTTTTATCTTTGCCTTTTGCCAGATATTTGACAGCTTACAATAAATTTCAGGACTTTAAAAGAGAGTTTTAATGGAAAAGCTTCCCTAATAACACAAAGCTGCGTGTGTGAGCTGGCTTGTAAAGGTGTCTTTTGTTCTGAAATCTTCTGAAAGGGGAAATAAAAAATTACAGTTGGTTCCCTGCTCTGGGAAAATGCAGATGAGCTACGCAGGTATGTTTAACTTGCTGACTCCAGCTGTGCCTGGAGAATCCGCCTTATACCCGTCTTGAGGACTGGTTGATGTGTGAGGCCGCATACCCCCAACCCCTGTCGCAAAGCAGGCACAATACACAACCTTCCACCCCCCATCATCCTCCTCCTTCTGAAAAAGGCTGGTCATTGAACTCTCAGGCAAGTGGCAATATTTGCTCACCTGAAACACACACATCTTGCCAATTGGGGGTAGGGGTGGGCTAAGAGAAGGCCTTCTTGATGCAGCTGTGATCTAGAGAAAGGCCAGACCAGCAAGTTTTGTGGCTAAAGGGATTGTTTAGAGGTATTTGCTCTATTGTGTCTTGAAGGAGGCAGGGACTGTATTTGTTGGAAGCCGCAGGAGGCTGATGAGTGCTAATCTGTTGAGAAGCTGTGTTACTGAGCTCCCCGTTCCCAAGAGCCTGTTAGCTGCCGGGGCTTGTGAAAGAAAGGCACAATTTATGGGCCCCGAGGCCAGAACTCGGCCGTCAAAGTCCAGAGGTAAGCAAACACAGATTGGACACTTGTGTTGTTGCTCTGGAAGGGCAGGCTTTAACAACAGGCTCATGGGGTGACACGTAGGCAGCGCCTTTGAGTCCCTCTCACCATCACCACCGCCACCCTGTACTCCTCTGTAAACACTACAAATTATCCATCTGCATATGGATGGGCTCGTAGACATCAAGGAGGATGAAGGTTAACGAAATCAGCTCTGAAGACCAGACATCAAAGTTAACTTTATTTTCTGTAAGTGTACAAAAAACTTAGAATCAGAATGCCTACAAGTTTCCCAGTGAGTGATCAGTGACTGATTTGACAGCATCTTCAGCATCAGATAAACCAACGCTTACTACAGGGGGTGATGACAGTTACCCCCTAATAAAGACCACAACTTTTTAATCACAAGCTTTGCTTCTCTTGTCCTTACAGACAGGATCTGTCAGCATTGCCACGTGTGAATAACTCATCATGAATTATTGCACGGGCTTTTGATTGTGGTGATATTTAGCCACAAACCTTCTCATGGGAGCCTGGCTCTTTAATTAACATAGCACCCCTGCCCTCCCCTCCTGCTGTAATTGCCTTTGGCCTGTGATTAAATGTGTATTGACTCTGCAGGTGGTCCACCAATGAATAACAATGTGCTGATTTGATGATATTAAATCTTCTGTCTGTAATACACATCCCATTCAGGGTTCTTGGAAAGTTCAGACGTTAGAGTCAAGGGTGCCGAAAAGGTCTGTGTCTAAGTGCAGGCATGAAAACTGTCACAAGTTGTCTGATTTTATGTTCCATTTTATCCAAAATGGAGATTTAGTCTGGGAGATGCATATAATTAATCCAGACATTTTCTTGCAGAATTCTTTTAAATTCACTCTGTGCACCACTTTCTATACACCCTTTAAAAACTACAATCTTCTGCTTCAGGACAACAGCAGTAAAGGCAATCCTACAGCTGAAAGGAGCAAAAACCTCACTAAAAACAGCGAAAGAAGATTAAAAACAGAACAGGCAATGCTGGACGGAAATCCATGTTTTTATAGAGAAAATTGTGTAAGTAATGTGAAATATTTAGAAAGGTATTAAAGTTACAAAGAACAGAAGCCATATAGCTCCCAACTCCTGAATGAGCTCTGAGCTGATAATGGCTAAAATATGCAGTTAGATTCACAAAATAAGTTCATAACACCCAAACAATAATGCGCTGAATCAACATTCAAACCGCAAGTTGATTTCACAACTTAACAAAACCTTTTATGTGTTGGTGAGACTAGGATTTTAAAAACAGATGCATTCTTCGGTATCAGATCTGTCATGATCCAATCTTCACATTCTACTCCTGTGGTCTCATAGAGAACCTGTCATCGTGTTTGATGAATGAAGGGCAGCGGTCAACAAGGATCCTTTCACATGACAAGGGACAAGTATTGAACCTGTGATGCCTTGGTTACAGTCAACATGAAACATATCAAACAGCATTCCTCAACACATTCCTCTCAATATCAAAAGGTGCCTATTTGAGGATATCCTTAGTGCCTTTACTCCTGTGTTTGCGTGCCGACCCACCAACTGCAATAACTCTGGACTTCCTCCCGCTGACCCCTCAGTGCAATGACCACTCTCAGTTTTATTTAGCCGGGTTGTGTGCCTTCCCAGTCCAGCCGCTTTTCAGATTCATTTCCAGGTAAACACAGTGTGGCCAACCACAAACCTGCAGCCAACAGGCGTTGTCACAGCTGTGGCAGATAATGGCAAGTCCAAACTCCAGCCCCGCTCTGGAATGTTTACTGTCACCACAGGCGAGTTGGCAGTAAACATCTTTTTTTTTTCCTCCCAACACTTTCCAAAAGGGAGACCTTCTCATTATTAATTTTTATTTTGATGAATTACAATGCTTAACCTCTTGCCCTTTGCTGCTTTGTGTGACTCGGTGTACTCAGAGGGAAACAAAGGCGCAATCTAAGTGGATCTTTTAGTTTCAGTTGGAGAGGAAAAAAAAAACCCCAAAAACAAACAAACAAAGAAAAAGCTGAAGCTGAAAATTAGCACATTCTTGCCAACCACTCCTGGGTGTTTGAAGAAAGAGTTCTGCCTTCCTCTCGCAGAACGGAGATCAACTAGTTTACCCCATCACCCCTCCTTTTCCCTGAACTCAAGGAAACCCCTGAGTGTGAATTTAAGGTCTTGCACATGCAGGTGTTGTGCTTTCACTTCTCTAATTCATTCAGTTAACCTTCTTTTGTCATGGCGTCCTAATGTGTAAAATGTGACACTGATCATTATGGAAACTAACTGATCAGAAAAGGTGACAAAAGAAAAAAAAA
Source organism: Millerichthys robustus (assembly GCA_034783495.1). Lineage (NCBI taxonomy): Eukaryota > Metazoa > Chordata > Actinopteri > Cyprinodontiformes > Rivulidae > Millerichthys > Millerichthys robustus. The sequence continues at coordinate 13,386,225 of JAVKLF010000002.1, read as the reverse complement.
TCAGGATACATTTAAGCTACTGGCACCTTCAGTCATCATTTAAAACAATGACTGGAGGGTTTAAAGCAGTATTTTGAATGCAAGTATAAAGAACATTTTGTTTTTTTATTGCAACATTCACTGGAAGGACAAACACAACATGATGCAATAAGTTTATCAGTCATTGCACTGGAATCAATAGGTTGTTGAAAAGTTTTAATGTTGCAGAATAAAATCAGGTGTGACATAAAAAACCACGAGCTTGACTGTTTACCTCTGATTCCAAGTTTAAATGACTGGATCATTTTTTTATAGGCCTGTTTCCGTTGTCCTGCTTTCATCAAAGGAAGGGGTTCAAATGATGATGAAATAACTAAGTATTTGGGAAAATTATTTGAGAAAACATATTTTTAAACCAATACAAATGCTCTCCTTTTAGCTTCAATTAAACTAAAATGAGTTTGATTTTACATTTCAATTGACATCATCAGTTATCTGCTTCATTAGCCTACTGCAAAAAAGTTTCATGTCTTAGAAAAACAACTTTTTAGTTGTACGCGTATTAAATTTTAACATTTCAATTTGTGCTTTAACGTGTAAAATTTTAACACAATTGGTGGCATCAGTGTTTCAAATTGACATTTCACTTTATCTTAGTGGTCAGATCATCTGCTTTTTCTTTTTTACATTTCCCCCCCAATTTAAAATAACTCAAAACAAAAATGACCAAAAAAAAAAAAATCATATTTGGCCACTGTTAAATTTATTGCATGAAAAATCAGTGTGACAGAGGAAGGTCATGAGGATTTTGTTTTTTACTAAATCCAAAATGTGGCCTTCACCTGTGTGAGAGGACTTTGGCAGGTTGATGATTAACCATGAAACCAGAAGCAAGTCTCACCCAGGAACAAAGGTCGTGGATTGTTTTTATTAATAATGTTGTGAACATTTTATAATTAGAAGGTTGTCATTTTGCAACAATTTTCTCTAACTTTTGAGTCATTTTATTTGAGATAAATTGAAGCTGCTGATGTTTTCATTATTTGATAAAAATAAAAAATACCCCCTCCCCCACATGCTATTTTATTTTTTTTTTTTTGGAAAAACCCAGTTTGGATTGTGTAACACGAGCAAACAGCTGGTCTGTGCGTCCCATGTTCTTTATCGCATTTATGTAACAAAATTGAAATGACTGTTATTTCCTTAAAAACAGGCGAGTATATTGTTCTTTTGATGCTCAGTCCACTTTTTCCGCATTTAAGTCTAATTACTTTCTTGAAATTAAAAATAGCCACGTAAAAACTGTAACGCTTCAACAACAACGCACGTATTCTGCTCGGAAAGCTGCCTGCAGGCCGAGGAAGCGCAGATTTCCTGCATCTCTGTCGGTGAAATCCCAAATCCTCAAACACAGAGAGCTTTTTCCCCCACTCATGATCTCATTTCCAAGTTAAGCAGACTCTGTTGGTCCCTCGTCAACACGACAGGTTTACTCGCCTTTACTAATGGGGCTCTACACTGATAGTTATGCTCGTGCGTAAATATGCAGTCAAATAGATGTCCAAGCACCGACACGTGGCTGACGGCGCTCTGCAGCCTCACCTTGATGTTTGTTTCATACAAATACTGTACGGCTCGTGAGGGAATTAGAGGGGCCCTTTAACACTCCGGGCCTCTCCAAACCTTTTGACAGAAGAGTAACACGTTGGGTAAACTTCTGTATTTAACGAGCGACAATAAAAACCATCAACAGAAATAAGAACAGCAGTTAAATTATCTTTTTTTTTTTTCTAATTAAGAAATAAAAAAACCCCTCCAAATTTGGAGTTTGATATAACTCTGCTTTAGCTCGTTGAAAAACACGTTGACATTTTTATTGGATTTATTAAAAGGAATAATAATCGACCTAAAATTGTTCTTAAAACTGCTTTATGAGGAACATACAGAGACAGTTAGAGGTGACATCCGAGAGAGGGCGCTCCGAAGCTGTGCCACGACTAATTAAAAAATATAGAAACAAATTCAGTCATTTAGGTTAAAAAATCAGGTTCAATTTTTACATTTTCGAGGAAAATTTAAGGAAACAGCATTACTTTGATTAAGGTTTGAAGTGATATAAAATAATTTAGTCAAAATATTTAGTTTGTCAGTAACATGTTAAATTACTTACAAGTGACTAACAGCATTGCGCTGCACTTATAACTTATGCAGGCTCTCGTTTGCTTTGTGAACTGTCAGCTGTATTATCCCCCATAATAACACAACAACGAATATAGGATAATAAGAATATTAAGGAAACATGTCTGCCTTTTGTAGTCTAACTTCTAATAAATTATTTATTTCCCTAAAATACTTTTATAAGTCTTCATCAGATATATCAGCCTACATACCTGATGTCTTCATGTTCTGTCTTGCATAAAATAATCAACAATTAGAAGCACAAGTGAGATAAATTGCTAAAACGCAGCTCATAAAAACTGGGTATGATTTGCTGAAGTGAACAAAAGCTCGTTGGAAGACGTGCGTGAGGTTAGTTGGAAGGTGCCAAACATTCCTTTTTATAGTCACCTCCCCTAACAATAAGATTAGTTTGTAATGAAGCTTTTCATATGAAACTGTGCTTTTCAGGGCGCGCAGGTGTACAATTGGGGTGGTGGAGGTGGAGGAAGAGGAGGAGGAGAATGGGGGGAGGGGGGCGCTCGAGGAGTCTCACGCCTAGGTGCGAGGAGATTATTCAAATAAGGGCCCAAGGCGTAGAAGTGGGGATTGGAGGCTTGCCTGGCGCACAGAGCTATATCACAGCGTTAACAAGCAGCGCGGCGCGTCATTTGGACTCCAGTCACTGACGGGCGCATCACGGCTGCCTCCGTTAGGACACACATGCACCAGTCCTCAACGAAGGGGACATACCGACGACCCGAGCCCGCCCAGTGGTCCCCAGTCATCTACTATTAGAGAGACTTTTTGGCTTTTCCTCTGCTGGGAGACGCTTTGTGAAAGTCCTCCATGATGCTTGGAGCAGTTAAAATGGAAGGACACGAACACACCGACTGGAGCACCTACTACGGAGAGCCCGAGGTGGGTACCTTAAATATATATTTCTTTTCCCCGTCTAAAGCCGATCCCATTTTATACAACTCAATATTAGCCCTGAGATAATATTAACTTTGTGATCAAATATTGACTTGAGGCGCCTCCAAATCCTCCCCCATCTCCGCGCAGCGCGCTATCCTAACAAAGTTGCTTGACATGTAGTGGGGGGGAACTTTTCACTCTGATATTAAATCAGATTGTTTTATTCCCCCCCACCCCTCCCCTTTTTTTGTTACACTCGATAAACACCTGTATTGTTTGGTTTAGGGTGAGATTGGTGCGTTGCCGCTGTTTGTGTGAGCGCAGCCGCATTTTAGTTGCGTATTTACGCACTTTACTTTGCCATAGGTTTACATTTCTATTATTGAACCATCTTTTCCAGAATATTATTTCCTTAAATATCATTTTAATCCTCTTTAATATTTCCTATTAAATATTTGTAGGTTTACATTTGAACTAATGTGTGTGCAGGAATTATTGCAGTATTTCTTCTCTCATGAATGCCTTCTTCCCCCTCCTCACAGTGTTATACCTCGGTTGGCAACATGAACACAGGCCTGGGAATGAACTCCATGAATACCTACATGAGCATGTCCGGCATGAGCACCACGACCAACATGACGGCCAACTCCATGAACATGTCGTACGTCAACACGGGCATGAGTCCCTCCATGACCAGCATGTCCCCGTGCACCGGAGCCATGAACGGCATGGGCGCGGGCATGACCGCCATGAGCGCAGCCCTGAGCCCCAGCATGAGCCCCATGACGGCGCAGCCCGCGTCCATGAACGCCCTCACGTCCTACACTAACATGAACGCCATGAGCCCCATTTATGGACAGTCCAACATCAACAGATCCAGAGACCCCAAGACTTACCGCAGGAGCTACACGCACGCCAAGCCTCCATATTCCTACATTTCCCTCATCACCATGGCCATCCAGCAGTCTCCCAGTAAGATGCTGACACTGGCCGAGATCTACCAGTGGATAATGGACCTGTTCCCCTTTTACCGACAGAACCAGCAGCGCTGGCAGAACTCCATCCGCCACTCTCTGTCGTTTAATGACTGTTTCCTCAAAGTGCCCAGGTCGCCGGATAAACCCGGGAAAGGCTCGTTTTGGACTCTCCACCCGGACTCCGGGAACATGTTCGAGAACGGCTGCTACCTGAGGCGGCAGAAGCGCTTCAAGTGCGAGAAGAAGGTGACGCTGAAGGACTCCGGGCGCAAAGGAGCGGACGGCGGCTCGTCCAACTCCAGCTCGGAGAGCTGCAACGGCAACGAGTCCCCGCACTCCAACTCCTCCTCCGCCGACCACAAGCGGTCCCTGTCGGACATGAAGGCGAGCCAGGCCCTGAGCCCGGAGCACACCGCCACCTCCCCTGTGTCGCAGGGGCAGCACCTCATGTCCCAGCACCACTCGGTCCTGACGCACGAAGCCCACCTGAAGCCGGAGCACCACTACTCGTTCAACCACCCGTTCTCCATCAACAACCTCATGTCCTCGGAGCAGCAGCACCACAAAATGGACCTAAAGACTTACGAGCAGGTGATGCACTACTCTGGATACGGCTCCCCGATGGCCGGGGCGCTTTCTATGGGTTCCATGGCGGGGAAAGCCGCTCTAGATTCTGCGTCTATACCCGACACATCCTACTACCAAGGCGTTTATTCAAGGCCAATCATGAACTCCTCATAAACTTGCAACGTGGACTTTCTCTCTGTTTGTATATTTGTAAAAAAAAAAAAAAAGCAAACAAACACATGAAACAAACCAACAAAAATATAGACTTTGTGTACAATATGATATTTTGGACGTTTCCCACCGTTTTAGTTGTCAAGTTTGTTAGTAGCCTAATTTTTTTTGAAAGATGTTGATGATAAAACTCATAATAATAATAATAAAAATAATGTGACGAGGAATGGACCCCAAAGACACACTCGCTGTATAATGGCTTACTTCTGCAGAAATCCCTAAATGACTTTAAACGCATCGCAGGATTTGTTCAATCATTTGTGTAATTCCTATTTATGGCTTGTATATGTGTATTTCTTGTAGTGACAAGAACAGAATCTATATTAAAGTGTTATTGGTTTTGTTTTTTGAAAACAATGGTGTTTATTATTATTATTATTATTATTATTATTATTATTATTATTATTATTATTATTATTAGTAGTAGTAGTAGTAGTAGTAGTAGTAGTAGTAGTATTATAGGTTCCACCACATAAAATGACATTTAAGCTATATGTTACTTTATTTGCACATTTTACTTTTTAAAACAACAGAACAAAGCATTTTCTATTTAATAAAAAAGGGTAAATGAAAAAATTGTTGACAATAAATAAATGAATTTTATTCCAGCTTGTTGGAAATTAGCTCCATTAGGGGCTAAAAATAAGTGGAAACATTTTTATTATAGAATTTATTTTCACGCGCCTGCTTTTCTATTAAGGCCTATACTTTCAGGAAGGGATTAATAGCTTTGCTGGATAAAACCGAGAACAATGCTCCCATTTTGTCTCTCAGGGAATGCAAACAACTAATATATGTTCATTAATCCCAACCAGAAATGGAGATATTGACGGAGAGGGGAGAACGTTAATCTGCATCTTCTTTTCTATAACATTTTGGATTTAAAGTTGATACAAGGCAAGAAAATACAGAGAATGACGTCAAAATAACAAGAAGGATGGCAAAAATAAAAAGACAGTATTTATTTAACGTTCTTTGCAGAAATGATCAGATCATTTTACACACAGAGCTTCTGCAAAATTGTTTCAAAGTTGGCCAGATGACAAGGAAACAAGCAGACTTTTCAGTTTTACCAAAAACACACTTGTGTCAATCAAACCCCCTGCGACTCATCCACACATGAACAGTGTATTTCTCAACACACACCCACCCACCCACACACACACACACACACACACACACACACACACACTGCAAAGTTTAGATCAGTGTATGAGATTAAGTGGCATTGTCCCATAAAACAGCCTCCCGCGGCGCAGGAGAATAGTTGCTGGATGGGAAACTGATTTGGGAACAGAGAAGCCCTGAATGTGATGCTCTAACTTCTTCTCCTCACAATCTGGGGGTCCATTGTCTGCTCCCTACTTTTAAAGTAGCCGGACCCTCCCTTCTTGTTAGATAAGACTAACTATAGTTGTCATCTAAGCCCGGGAAGGGATGAGGGGGGGCGCCCACAGTCTGGAGGACGTCTCTGCGAGCGGGTTCGACACCCCTTGGACTTCTGAACACGTAGGGCCAAAAGTGCGCGTTTATTCTCCAGACCCTCTTTGCAGATCACACTTTAAACAGCGTGATCTGCGAATAAACAAAGGCAGTAAACAATGGAGTGGAGGCTGTGCCCACATATAGGAAGAGTACACACACAAACCAAATTGCACGAGTGTAAACTTTGAATAGGACGCCGCAGCTTTGTAAATTTACACAGACATTAAGTTTGGTTCTATTCATTTTACACATATAATGCTAAGCTGATTTTTTTATAGCACACTGATCGATATCTCTGTAAAATAATCATTTTTTTTTTAACTAGCGTGGCAGTGAAATCTTTGCTTTGTGCTAAAGTCAACAGTGACAGAGTTTGAGCTCAAATAAATGCTCTGATGTCTGGAGCCCTTTGCAGAAGGCAGAAGGCAAGCTCCTACAATGAGCTTCTGTGAGGCTTGCCAACAACATGCACCGGCTATTTTGCACAGGTATGACGCTTTTATTATCACAAAAAGATCCATTTCTTAAACGTGTGTATCCTTTTTTCCCCCCTTTCCTGGAGGGTGTGCTAATTTAAAGGGAATGCACGAGGGGGGCAGAGGCTGATATCCTGAATTCATGGGAAAGCAGATGTATTGGATTTCGCGACAGGGTGGCGCAAAGCTGAGAGGATCTGCAGGTTGTGTGATAGAGTTGATGGAAGGAAAGAGGCTGCCGTCACACGCAGAAAAGATTCATTGTTAGACGTTTTCCTTTTTTTCCCTCCTGAAGAGCATTTCTAGCTTCATTTTTTGGGAAACTGAAGTCTGTTTCAAACGTGGGATCAGTCTCGATTCGGATTTTTGCACTCGTTCTGAGACAGATGAGGCTCAAGAAGTCTTACTGCTGGGTTTGTTCCACCCCCCCACCCCCCACCCCCTCATTGTGCGCCTGATTGATATGTTGCTTCACGTATGGAAGGAAAGCGAGCCTTTCTGCAGCCTGAAATACCTCACTTTATTATCACGCACCTCTGACAAGAGATTTATCTGTTTGTTCGTTTGGTTATTTATTTTTGCTTATTGAGGTCCTATTTAGTAGGTAATAACATTTTGCTTAAAATGCTCTGTAAGCGAATTAAAAAAAAAGATGCTGCTAACGCAGATGGCAAACTTTTAATCAAGTTTTACAACGAATAATAATAATAATAATAATAATAATAATAATAATAATAATAATAATAATAATAATAATAATAATAATAATAGGACGTTCTCCCCTGTTCTGGGTGGGGGTTATTTGTCTGGTCAAGCCCCCTCCCGCGCGCATCCTGTTTTGGATCTTAGCCGGTTCAAAGGTAACCAGCCTCCATCTGCTCTGCGCAGAGGCCACGGCGCATCTTCCAACTTTACTCAAAAGCCTTTTCCCCCTCTTCTCATCCAGGAGAATTCCTCTGCAGCCGCTCCTGACCTGCGCCATCAGAGATGAGCGCGTGTTGTTATAGCAACTGAAAGGACAAAAAAAAAAAAAAAAAGATGTTCTCGCTGCTTTTTGTTGAACTCCGCTAACCTGATTTTTTACTCTGCATCGCTTCAGAACGAATTTGCATTTTTCTTGATTAGGGGCCTA
>JAVKLF010000002.1:13365829-13377054 GCA_034783495.1 Millerichthys robustus | reverse complement strand
TAATAATAATAATAATAATAATAATAATAATAATAATAATAATAATAATAATAATAATAATAAATTATTATTATATAAATATTTTCCAATTAACTTTTTTGAAAAATATCACAAAATAAAAGCTGCAGATTAAAATACATTTGGGCCAAAATTATAAATAACAAATGAGGCTTTGCTTTTAATAAAATGAAAGGAGAATTTTTAATCAATCTATTGATTAAAAAACGTTTTTGCTATCACAATTATTTTTTATTCATGGAAATAAACGAATCTGAGCGCACAACAAAACAATTGTTTACTAAATAAACAGATTACAAAATAAAGTCATTTAATTATTGATTTGTAGTGGTCTTCAGAGGCCAAATAATTATCAAATGAAAAGACAAATAATAACGTTTTATTGTGACCACATGTTAAAACAAACCAATTAATATTTCACTCTAACAATTGTTTTTGCATTTTTGCTGTTAAAACATTCCATGTTTTATATTTTAATTTACATAAAAACTAAATCTAAATAAAATACATGGAAATTATATTAAACATTACACATTTTCTAAACATGTTATATTTAATGTGATTTTAAAAGTTGACTTCTACATGTGGAAATATTAAAGACACACTTTGCAAAAATTCGTTTATCTTTTAGCTGCATTGTGTATTTACAAAATGTAAGTTACTTCTTAACGTAAAAAAAAAGGATTACTGAAAACACAAATGAAAGCAAATGAACTGTTTATCTGTGTTGGCATTTGGATTAAGACAGTAGCTGTTATCTGAAATTTGTCAAAACAATTATTTTATTTTAAATGCAACTTTTTCCTAAATCAAAAATCAACAACAAAAAAAAAGTTGTTTGTGATTTGATGTGCTAAACAAAAAACTGACATCATTTAAAGCACATTTTTTTTACCTTCTACTTTTTCTTTAAGTTTAAATAATGTTCTAAAATAAAAAGCATCCAACTTTTTAAAAAAAATCACAAAATTCTTTTATTTGATTCATGATGAAAAAAGTGAATAGTATTGCGTGAAGTGGAATCTAAAGCCATTCTGCTGTGATAAAGAACAGAAGAATTTGAGTGTGGGAGACAGACAGACCACCGGAGACACACAGGCAGAGAGGGACGGCTCGATGGACAGGCTGAGAATACTAACTGTGATGTGTCCGCTCTCTTCTGACACAACTCTGTGACATTCCAGCGCAGGACTCCTTCATGTCCAGAGAGAGAAAGAGAGGGAATGAGGAAGATCCACAAACAATGCCCATTGAGTACTGTGAGGCAACAGCTGGTGGGATATGAACTGACCTTAAGAAGGTCTGTTCAGGCCTGGACTGGCGCCTCTCACGGCCCTGGAGCCTTTATATGGCTGGAAGTGGAGGGATGGTCAATGTTTATTCTCATCAAGCAAATAGAAAAGAAACAGCACCCAGCATCAGCCACATCGGAACTATTGAGGGAAGTCAAATTAAAGTTTCGAAGGGGAACGCTTCAGCTTATGACAGTAGGATGGAGATAAAACTGAACGCCTGTCAAAGCCTTTGTTTCACATGAGCACTGAGGTGAGGCTCAGAAGGGAGAGGGAGATTAACTTCTCAAGGAGAAGCATAAATCATATCCAACTTCAGTGCAAGATAATAAAAATGTGATCAACCAGGCAGAAAAAATATTATATTAGATGGAGATTACAGACATTTGAAGTTAGATATGAGTATGGTGTGGCTGCTGGAAGCATTTGTGTTCACTTGTGCTTCTAACCCTTCTTTGTCAATTCCACAGGCATTTCCCAGTGGGCCTCATGCCTGTCTTTGAGATCAAACCTTGCTGGCAAAGCCACCATAAAACGATATGTCAGTCAGGAGTGGGAAAGGGATGCCTGCTTGACTGTGATTGATCTGCCACGGTTTCTTTATTCCCCTTGAGGCTGGATACATCCAGGCGGCGGATTCAGCCTGATGAATAGCTCCACACACACTGCCCATCACGTCCCCTCTTCTCCACCCAGTGTGGCACATCCAGCAGCCCATCATGGACGGCCACATGGCTGCAATATAAAATTAAAACACCAGATTCCAGTTCCAGGAAGTGCAGGCAGAGCCTGGCCAACCAATCACATCGAAGGACATCCAACTCATTAAAAGTTAATGAAACCTATAAACGTGGTGCGCCAGCGATTCATTTAAACCCCCAATCCAATCTCCTCTCTCTGCAAAGGCAAACAAGCCTGTGTGCCCCCAGTGCTGTCCTCGGAATAACAAACTACGGAATATTTTGTCCTGCATATGTTCTCCCCTATGCAGACATGTGCTGCACTGATAGGATATCTTACATTGGGACTTGTCCAATTTAAAAAAAAAAAGCAAGGGTGGTGTACTGCAGGGGTAAATTCTGTAATCTGCTCTTGAGTTGAATTTAATGCATTTGCCTTACACTGCATTGCTTGTCAGGAATGGCTCCAATAGATATGCCATTTCAACATTCATGAGAATCACTGACATTCAAATAATGTGCTCATTTTAATACCATACATGAGTGAAAGGCAAATCTGTGTGAAAAAGCGGTTTAGCCATCTTCCAGTTCAAAGCAAGGGTCTCGGGTTTGTGCAGACGGACGAGGCCGAGTGAGAGTAAGAGCCCGTTCGTCCGTTTCTTTGTTTCAAACACGATAAATTCATTTCATTCTGCTCCTAATTTGATAACAGCTCATCTGCAGCAATAAAATTCCACTTTACTGGCGTTAAAATCTAAAGAGTTAAACGACATCCCCTCTTGTCTGTTTCACTCAGCTCGGGTGTCTTGTAGAGCTTCCCTTGAGGGATTCAAATTAAATTCCCTCCTTGTAGAGAGCCACAGTCAGCTCACTAATGAATTCCCATACCCTGACTCAAATCAAATTAATCCCCAGTTTAATTCCATATAAACGGCTGTGTTATTTATAGTGGGACGATGGATGCTCAGTTGAAGGATTGAGAAAAGCTGGGAGATGTCTATAGGGCCGCTGAACAGATTATGGTGAAGGATGAATCCTGTATGTTTTCCCCGACAGCAGAGTGGTCCCCTGGTACACACTATTTAACCCTCGCCTGCTTGATGCTGACAGAAACATCACAGTGTTTGTCACCTAATATCCTTTCAGATTAAGGAGTCAACTGGCAGATTTATTGGTCAGAGCTGAGACGCTCTTATCTTGAAGGGCCCAATAGAAAGATAAAGCGTGAATTTGCACGTCATAACGCACGGCAACAGTTATAGGTCACGTGTTTTTGTGGAGAAACGAAATTTGCATGAACCTCCTATGCAAATTTTCTTTGGGAAGAGAAACAACTTCGTATGACTATTTTGATCACAGTAATTTGATTTCCTAAAGTCAGCAGTTTGTTAAATGGTTTTTTAATGCAAATGGAATAAAAAGTTATGGCTTTATGACATCCTGATAATGATTTGTGGATGCAAGTATACAGTCAACATGACGCACTTTTGAGAAAAGATGTTAAGAAGTTAAATTAAAACTGACCCCTTATTCTCCATAATCTAAAACAAAAACAAAAACAGTACACCTGAATATGCTAAGGGATAAAACAGAACTGTATGCTTCATTATAAAAAGTTTACAATTTTAGTTTTGAACACATTGTTTAACTAGGAATTATAGACCAGATATTAAAATGTGCCAGGAACCAGAAAAGTGTCACATATTTTCTTAAAATTAATTTTTGATAAAGAACAATAAACATATTGGATAATTCACAGAAAACAAAGTAAGGCCAAAATTTGTCTTGAAGCTTTTCTGCCCTTATGTCCCTTTGTTTAGGATTTCTCTGTATTTGTTATTGAGCAAAGATCGCAAATTTACCAAACAGGCTGCCTGAAGAGACAAAAAAAAAATGCTTTTGTTGATATGTATTGTAGATAAATTAAATCAGATCAACCTGTTGACTCTAAACTGTGAAGAACAAGTTTTAAACACGTCAACCTGTTGCTTCTGCTTCTTTTTTAATTAGCTGGGAGTACAATAATTAAAAAAATATCTTCGCAGTCTGGTGATCAAAATTTATTTGTATTTTAAAATAATCTCAGTTAAATGAATTAAAGGCCTTAGAGTTGAATTTAGTACTGACTGAATCTAAGGACATTTATAGGTAAAAGTTAAGTAAAAAGAATATTTTTTGGGGTTAAATCTCTCATTTAAAACCATGAAGTTGTCTCCACGTGGAGTTGAATGTTAAAGGAGTTTTTTTCAGATCCAAGTTTGTGATGTGGACAGTTAACAAAGAATCATTAGCCTGGGATGAGTTTAAGGATGGCAGACGGTTGTGAAGTCAGCTTGGCAGTTTCGGAGACAGTTTGGAGTCTTTAAAGCTCGTTCCACCAAATGTCTGAACATCTATGGTTTATTGAGGCATCTGTAAGCTTACACACGTTACTGCCAAGCTTGGCTCGTGCACCTATATGGTCCTGAAATGGAAGAAAACCCACCCACACAAAAGTTTACTGTTTGCTTTCATTTTACCAAATCCTTGACAGCCATGCTTCCCCACCCACACAACAACTAAACACATCATTTGTGCTTCTGGAAACATATACACTACCAAATATTTAGGAGAGAAAAAAACAAAAAAACAAACAAAAAATAACCCATAAATAAATAGATAAATGGTGGGGGTGCTGAATAAATTACTAGGAAACATTTTACTAACCATTTGGTGATAAAAAAAAAACAAAAAAACGCAGGCGTCGGCCCTGAGGCTTAAAGCAATTAATTCAGGATCCTGACATAAACTCTCCAATCCTTTGACAGCTTGGAGCTGAAATAAAAATGCTAGTTCTCCTGGGAACGGCAGGAGATAGCTGGCTCTTTTCTGGACTGTTTGCTCACTGGCCCTGTGAGCAATCTTCCCCAGTCAGAATGAAATGCAAGGACACAAACAATGTACCGGCGAGAGAATGGGAGATGGGGAATGAACAGTTTGGACTATTTGCTCAGCAGAAGGGCAGCCACAATGGCCGGCCCATGGCTTTCCCATGCATCAAGCCTCTTAGTCGTAGGCCTCCCTTTGTTGCCTGGTTTCTTCTTCCCTGGCCAGATAAGAGCCCAGCTGCCCTATACTTTTAATTCCTATTGTACGCCATACTGTATGGTCATTTATCTGTCTACATTCTACTTGTCGTGGTGTTGTTGTCTAATTGAACAGGTTATCACACGTGTATCTCTGTTGCCCGCATGTGCGGTTTGAATTGGTCCCACTTTGCAATAAAAGGCAGGCCAGGGAGGGTGGGGGGGATAAGGGCTGACCTTTCTCTTCGCCTTTGAGAGGGAAGCACAAGTCAAGTGATAAAGATGCTGAAATCTTAATTTTAAAGTAGTTGCTTTAAGTAAAAGAACAGTAAGACAAAAAAAAAAGTAAGACAAGAAAGTTGCTCCTGAAAGCTCTAATTCAAAGAAATGACCTGATGAAGTAAATGAAAGTGTAGAGAAGGATCCATATTGTGCTTTTTTTTCTTTGTGTTTGCATGAGCTGAATGTGTATTCACACTTTGTGTCTCTGGTCAGGAGGCGGTTGCACTTCCAAGGCCAAGCCTGCAGAGAATAAAATAACAACAGTAAAAACAGCACAAACAAATGTAAAAAAATTAAGGGAAGCTGCGAGATCCCGGGGAGGATCAATACACATAAGACGAAGAGGCGTATTCATGCATGTGAGCAGACACTCGCCAAAATACAAACACACACACACACACACAGAGGCCCACCCCCTCTGTAAAGGTTGTCGTGTCAAGACCCCTTGGGTGGTCAGACTGAGGATGATTTCGACACAATATGATGTTGTGAAGCAATCCTTCCAAAAAATAAAGAGATGTTAACCATCTGCTTTTACTGTCAGAATTGTATAAAACATATTGTGCAAGCCTTCTTCTTGGGTTTTAATGTATCTAAAGCGAGTGATGATCTGCGGTTGCAAAAAGCTTTTTATTTTCATTCACAGACACCGCATGAATCCTCGTCTTTTTTTTCACCAGAGTGAAAAATACAACCCATAATGACTCCACAATGGTTTATTCTAATGGCAAAGCTCTTAATCTATCAGATCAGATTTCAAAGTGCCAGTAGCTTTGCCAAGGCAGGTCCCAGGAAGGAAAACCCTTTTGTTTGGGGCAGAAATTTTAAATGGAAGACCAGACTCTATTCACAGAGACCCCTAATCATAAAAAGAAAGAAAAATGAATAAGATGTGACCCATTACCGAAGCAAAACCTTAAAGAGTAACATCATTAAGAAACAGTAAGTGCTTGTTTTCACATCCACCTTTGCCAGCATGTCAAGACCTCAGGTATGGCAAGATAAATAGCTGTCTTATGTGTGCTTGTGAGAGCCAGGCTCCTTGTGGGGTGGTGCTCCCAGCTTCACGCTCCAGCAGCACTGAAATAAAGCTCTGTTCGAGGCATTTCAACACCGCTTAAGGTTGTCCGTTGCCGTGTAATTTATGAGTTGAGTAGGCTCCGTGCCTAAAGTTAACTACAATCTTCCAGCATTCATGGGTGGAGAAAAGAGCTGTGTGAGTCATCGGAAACTTACAACACTCCTCCAATTACCTAAAACAGTGGCGATCCGAGGGCTGCCTGCCTGTAGCTGTCAGGTGTGCGGTTCAGTTGCTAAATGTGGAGGTGATGTGACCTAAAGTAATTGGACATGCAGGCACTTTAACAGGTTTGCTGTTCTGTCACCTGCAGGTCATGGCAGAGTGGGCAGGACGGGGTCAGATCCACTCAGAGACACATCCAGAGCGCTCCGTGGGTGGTCGTATTAAAACAGGAAGAAAGACAAACACACAGGACTTGCTGGTATCTTTTTAGTTGTAACGAGATTTTCATTGTGTTTTCGATGATAAAAAGTTTATTTAAAAGTGTTGCAGTTTCTGGTTTTCAATAGGAAAATAGTTGGCAATTTTCCTTTTAACCAAATAAAACTAAAACAAAAAAAATGAAAAATAAATTTTTTCGGTTGGTAAAAATTTTTGTTTCATTACTTCAATATTATAATTATTATTTAAAAAAATGAAAACAAACACCACAATGAAACATTTATCTCATGAATTTGCAGATCAGACAGAATATTTCATACATTGGTGAAAAGCAGAAATTTCCATTATTAAAAAATGTTAAAATGTGGCATAAAACTATTTAACAATTTTAGATCTGTAATTGTTCAAATATATGTCCAGTGTTTGTTCTTTGAGGAGATACAAGTAAAAAATAATGTGTTATTGCTGATATTTTGCAAAAAGTGAAATTAAACTGCATGTTATCAGTTAAATCATGTCTGGCAGCGTCATAAAATTTAATATCTGTATATTTATGCTTTGTTTATATAATAAGTACATTTAAATCATATTTAAAATGCGAACAGTAAAATGTTTAAATCATTTAAAAATATTAACAATCTTCTTATATATAATCAAAGAACAATATTCCCAAAATACTTTTATTTTTAAGGCAGAAAACAAACATTTTAATTTGTGCTCAAACCTGTTTTAAGTAAAAATGGGTTTTGCTTTTTCATAATGACAGATTCAACAAAAGATGGAAATAAAAAAGGGAAAGCTGTTAATTATTAACAAAAGCAATAAATTTTATTATATTAACATAAACAAACACGCTGAAGTAAATCGTATTAAAGAACAAATCTCTAATAAAATCTGCACCACAAATATCGATCATTTCTGGGTTAAAAATTAATCCAATGTCAGGTCACTGTACTCTCCACTTCTGGGTTAACTTCACATAACCAGGTAATGTGACCTAAAGTGGATGTTCTGCTTATGTTTTAACTGAAATGATAATTTAAAATAAAAAAAAAATTACCTTGACAGCAGGTGTATTTGCTTTCATCACTGCTTAACATAACTACTGACCATTTGTTAAAGTGGCTCCTTTAAGTTGTTTTCTAAGAAATAATCTGATACTTGATTTCCTAAATATAAATAAATATTGGCAAAAAAAATAAATAAAATAAAATAAAAACTAAAACAAACAACTAATATATTGCAGTGCAGTGCTGTTTGTGATGAGGGTATTTTAATGTTAATTTCACATTTTTTACAAAGACGTCAGACATTTTACCTTAGAATCCTTTTTTATTACGAGTTATTTAAATTTTATGCGTCACACACAGACGTTCACATTACCTCTCTGCCCGTGTGTGATTGTCGACACCCTGTAAACACCTTTGACACACAGGCTTGAATGCGACAGGCGAGTTAACCAAACATTCCTGGGTGTTCCTTTTAAAAGTTTAACACTCACCTACCGGGCTGCACTGACCCATCTCCCACTCTCCAAATCCCACCTAAACAACAAAAAGAGAAGCATTTTCCCCTCTTCCAGTTTTCTGTTTATATTTCAGATACAACCATATCACGACACAACAAAATAAATGAAAGAAAACAGGCGTAATAGCCCACTTCTGTGGCAGCGTTCATGTTTTGCTTCGTGAATGTGTTTTAAAACAGAACGGAACAACGCTCCGTACGGATTTGGGAATTTGGGAGTATAATTCCAGCCCTGAGCTTATCTGCACACCCAGACTATTTGAGTGTTTTGAGATGCAGGCTCCCTGAGGACGGATCGAAGGCGTCCTAGTAGAACTGCACATCAAATAAATAGGAGGATGGGATTTATATGGATGCTGTGTCTCTGTCAAACAGGGCTCCGCTGACTGAAGTGATCCCCACGGCCCGAAGTGGAGGAGAAGAGGGAGAGGAACCCTCAGAGGGAAGGAGGATAGCTTTGGAGGAGCCACACACACACACTCACACATAAAAAAAAACAACCCCTCACACAATGTCCCTCTCAGTCCTGGGTTGTGACCGGCCCGTGGCATTGCCCAGGTATGTCAACTATGTTTGCCAAGCCATCCGTCAGCGATCCTCCGTCTCTCCTGAAACAGGAACTTTTGTTTGAAACATGCACTTGTTAAGCCCATTCTTTGACTCGACTGAAATCATTTCCTCATAGGTGGAACAAAAGATTTATTAGCCTCAATGTTTTATTCGTATGTTTGCTTTATTTTTCCAAATTTTTCCCCCAAATGTCCTGTTAAAAACACTGAGTACAGTTTTGGAACGTCCATGGCCCTTATCGCTTGTGACCAGGGTTAGCAAACAAACACTGTAGAGAAGTCAAGCTTCACCAAAGCAAGGGAAAGATTTATGGCTGTGTGACGCTCACACATGACAAAGACATTTTTTCTTCTTCTTTGGTTAGGCCTCAACTTCAAGTTGAAACATAATGAAAACAAAATAATTTAGGGCAGGTTGTCTAAAAGAAGGTGTCAGAATCAACTGCAAACACCTGAAAGGAGACCAAAGCGTGGGTTGGTATATTTGCTAAAACATCTAAGTTGGAGCTTTAACTCATTCCCTGAAACACAACCGTCGTTTATCTTTTGACTTCTCCTCAGTGAGGGAGAGCAGATATCACTAAAAGTGTCACGTTAATGATTGACTCTCGGCACACCAAGCATCCTGGTTTGAGTGGCCACTTTGCCTGCACTTGTTCAGCATTTTCAGCCGTAAATGTTTGTGGTCCCACTATCCTCTTCAAGTCCCATACAGTATTATTAGCACTGAGGGGGTGGGTGGGGAGGTTAGGGTGGGGTCGAGACTAACTTTCAATAAAGAAGCATTGGCATGCTGAGGTAAACGGAAGATAAGAGTTTGTCTGTGACCCTTTTAGTGCTTTATATGAAAGTGGCTGAGCAAACCTAATCTCCCTTCTAGATAGATTTGGCTCTGCTTTGTGGAAGCAAGTTTGTGCATTTGTATTTGCACCCCCACCACACACCCTCCACAATTCTTAAGACTACTTTAAAAGACATAAAATGAGTCCTGGACTTTTCAATGACGGTTCAAGATGGAAAGCAAACTGAGATTAGAGGGTGGTAATTAATAGTGGGGTTGGTAAAATGGACTTGAGTTTCAAAGATTTGCTGTATTTATTGCCATCCTGCCAATCAGTGACAATACTTAAACACACAGCCACTGAGCTCGAGAACCTATGGCTGCTCTTGAACAACCACGACTCAGCAGCAGCAGCATTATTTCACACTAAAAAAAGAAGAAATGACACGTGATTTGATGTAAAATTGATTTATTTCACTCTGTCTCCTACAGATGGATTTTCATGTGACTGGAGACGTCCTCCTTGCATCAGTCGACCTGAAAGCCCTTTTCTGTCGGTGTACTTGGCTATATCTGGATCTGACCTGTCTGCCGTATGTAATATCAAAGCCTCTGTCAGCATGGAGCTGAATGGGAACAAAAGAGAGGCCTCTATTAATGATTAACTGTTCTAAAAGCCCCGGCTTTTGTATTCCCATGGTGCCCAGGCTATCTGGCCACCATGTGACATGCTCACAGCATTTTTCGAGCAGATTGGGGGAAAGCTAGTGAGCAAACACAGGTGCTTTGGAGCAGCGTTGCCGATGCTGTCAGGGACAACCACAAACAAGAGCAGCTATGCCTGGCTAAATGAATCCCCACCCCTCCCGGCACCATCACCACCTCCTTCTCTTCCACCCCCTGAGCTCTGTCACCAGCTAACTTGTTTGCTAGCTTTCTCCCTGCAAAGCCTTCCTTCTGCATGGTCACCACATTGTGAGTGCCCCCCCCAACACAGACACACACACACACACACTCCAAACCTCCTGCACAAGTGCAGCGTCTGCTGGAGTCGGGCTTCGAAGCTCCTCACGCTCTCCAAAGAAACAAACAAATAAAAGTGAGGAGCACTTCTTTGAGGTGGTGGCATTTGCTTGTGGCCATGACTAGTGAGAGAGCAAACAAATTAATAGTGTCCACGTTTTCACTTTCTAAACTCAACTAAATGTCTTTTAGTTCAAGTGGGGCAAGCCCACTGACCCTGGTGTCAAATGCTGCGTAAAGGTTGCACAGTCTTGCACTTGAAATGTTGAGAGGAGGCCACAAAAAAAAACAAACAAAAAAAAAAAACAGGACTTGATCTTTGGGGAGCCTTGTTCCATGAAGCTGAATAATAATAATAAAAATATCTATCTAGTCAGCTGTTGCATCAAATTATGAGAAGACCTATCTAAAGCTTTTAACCCCATCAGATTGACTGGGGGGAGGGGGGTATGTGTCACTCAACTTTGATAAGACAATCAGATGATAGAATGGCGTTATCTTAACACGGCTTTCCGGCTGCAAGACA
>JAVKLF010000002.1:13337386-13361513 GCA_034783495.1 Millerichthys robustus | reverse complement strand
AAATTCATTTGAGTGACAACTATCTTACAGGGCCAAATACATTCAGGTAACATGGGAACATTTGGAAAAATCTGAATGTTAGAATTTGATATTTTCTGCAAACAATGCAGGCTGTGAAGAAAAACAAACATATATCATCATTGGCATCTTTCTATCTGGCTGTTGCTTCTTAAATATGCACTGAATTTTATTTCTGTAAAGAAATACTTTTTATGAGCGTGGTTTCTGGAAGTCAGTTTGATCCAAATCCTCCTTTAAAGAATAAATTGTGTTATTTTATTTTGAAGAACAATCAGACACGAGCACAGACGCTGCATGATCCCAGTAAGATAAGGAAGTTCTTTAACAACTTTGCGGTTGCGTCTCTTTCTTTCTTTCTGCATCTGTCTTTATGAGAGTGTGTCAATGCAGGGCTGCGTGTCACTGCTTGCTCGTGTGAGCTCTCTTGGCACCAGAAAAACCAGGACAGAGTGAAAACCAGGATGAGGGATGGAATAAAAGTCAGAGGGGTGGAACAATACGGGGAGGTGGAAAATGACAAGCCACGGTAAAGAAGGTTTTCCTGAAAGCACCACCTCGATCAGAGGCTGTGCCAAAGACATAGAGCAGTCCTTCTGCTCCTCCTCTTCCTCCTCTCCCATTAACCCCTTGAATGCCTGTTTGCCCAGGTTGAAATGATTCATCGAAGCCACTGACAGCTGCTCCATGGGTGGGATCTCGTGTGTTTACTTTAACCTGGAGAGAACTCATCCCAAATCCAGTGAAAGCTCTGATGTGTCATAACTGACAGCAAAATGAAAACACTCTCACAGACTCACAGGATCGTCTGACAACCTGCTGAGTTGTAAGCTCATTAATCTGGATCTTCATTGTCATCAGAAAAAAAAAAAAAAAATCCAGTGACTGGTTTTCTTTCCTCACATTTAAATAAATGTAATTAGTGCAGCATCCACAGTGCGCTGCGACCAAATTATACCAGCAGCTTCAAAACGATCCCACTGTCATCAGGCTGATTACCTACATGGGTGAATTCACAAGGGAAGAAGTAGGAAATGCTCCATAAAGAATCTTTTCAGGCAGACTGACAGGGCCCAGTGAGTGAGCACCAATTTATGGACGCAGGGACAATAAAGAAAGTTCCCAGTGTTCATCCCAGCCCAGTGAATCCAAAATGAACTCTTTTTATGAGGCTGACTTTGCCTCTGTGATGGTGCACGCACAAAGCAGCCAACAAAGAGTGTCCGTAAAGGGGGAGTTGTGACACGATGGAGGCAAAAAAGAAAGAATCAACTTTCACGTGGCTCAATGCAGGCAGGAGCCTGGCCCAGCTGTTTTTAATGGCAACGCATTGACAGGAGGGCAAGCTATTTTTAACCGTGCACTTCTTTCAGACACGCACACAAAAACAGGCCTTTCACTGAGCTCTGTCAGTAACCTGCAGTGACCTGCATTCAAGCCTGTGTCAGGGTGTCCTGGACAAAAGATGCTGGAGGAGTGGAACAGGAGTAGGGCCGTCTGCAGCTGGAAGCCCTCTCCCCATAGATCCACAGACCTTCAGGATGAACAATACCTTAAATACTGTAACCAAATAAAGTATTTCAACCACTTTAAATTTGTACTATTTCAAACTAGATAAATATCCTAAATGTCTCTGCAAACACGTACACTCCCGTACAAACATAAAGAATGTACAAACAAGTCAGAAAACAAAGGCCTGTTGTAACAAGGCTAGGGATCTTGATGAAAAATTCAAACAATATTAAATGGGCAGTGTCAACAGCAGACACACTCCTGCTGAGGGTCCTTCAAACAGACAGAGTAACTCGGCACACACATTACGCCGCCACAATTCAACCTCTTAGTGTAATGATGATGGCAGCTTTAACTGGGGCACAGCTTTTAAACCATCTCTGCTGCAAGTACTCTCCTGTACAGGGGGGTGAGGTTAAAGCCAAAGGATTGGAAACTGTTGAGTCCAGGCATGCCATCTCCCCCAGATTTAAATGCCGGTGAACGTCACGGGCCACCTGCATTCTTTGCAACTCAGTTCTCCAGCTCTGGTGACCACTTCATCAGGAGTCACACTTCTGAAACGCACGGATTAAGATATCCGGGATAAAGGAACTGTGTCTTCCTGCTCTACACAGAGCAATAATGCTTCCTGACAGGAGAGACTTAGAGCCAGACGTCAGACTGTCACATGTATCAATGATTTACTTTTATTTCTGTGAAAAAACTTGATCAAATTGTATAAATCTGTTATTGTAAACATAAAGGAAAATGAGCCAACTGAATATAAAACTCATATAAAAAAAGGCAGTCACAAAACCAGAAGTCTGCCAAAATGAGCCCTTTGGTAATAATATTTTGCAAGAGGGATTTTATTGTTATTATTTTTTTTCGTGATTGTAGTATTGTATATTGCGGAAACAGTATAGAGAACTGTTGAAAAAAACCCAGTAATTTTAAAGTAAAAGCAGCAACAATCAGTAAGTTTATTCACTGCAGTGCTAGTTTTCTTTATGCAAAATGCAAATAACAAAGTAAAGTACAAGTTTTGAATGGCTTTTATTTTTTGGTAATGCTGTAAAAACAAAAAATGCACCACCATACCAATTTTCTGAAACTTCCTAAAGGATTTTTATACATATTTATTTCATTTACTATTTATTTACTAAGGACATGTGTTAAGTATTATTATTTAAAGCATTTTGTACCCCAAATAAGACTTTAATAAGATAAACGTAAAAACCGTTTAAACTGTGAACCAGATTTGTTTTAATCTACTTTTGCAGCACTCAGCTGTTTTCTCAAAATGTTTGAGTTCCTCTAGTCATCTTCAACTTGAAATCTACCATTTGTTTCCATATCATTTTCAATTATTTGTATTACCATAAGAAGTACTAAATGAAATAAAAATGTATTTGCTTAATTTTGGCAGCTTCAGGAAGAGAGGAGCCCTACTTACTTCTCTTGAAAACTGAACTGTGTAAATCATAGATTGCCCCTTGAGGCGGGACATGGAACGTCCTCCTGTGTGCTTCATACCACAGTTAATCCAAAATAAGAACCTTGCCATTAAGGGAACTGTTGGTAACCCTCTGTATCCGGCACTGCTGCAGGGTCAGCAGCTCCTCTACCACCTGTAGGCAGACTGCTAGGAGGGGCGCGGCGTGCTGCGGTCAGACACAGGAAGCGGAGACAGCAGGTGCACTGTTATCACCTCTATGGAAAGGTAATGAAGCCACATCACAATCAGCAGGAAATGAGGCAGTGCAGCTTATGCTACAACACCGAACAATATTACAATCATGTATATGGGCTTGTATATGATCTGACAATTGATAGGACCTTCTATTTCTCTGGCACAATCAAGATAAATCTCTTAACTTCTGTGCCTCACAGTTGTATCCCTTGTGTTTATGAGCCAGACTCAAAGTGGTGTGACATTTACGGGAGTCAGCTTTGAAGAGGGGCCAACTGCTCCCAGAGCTGTAAAAGAGCCACCTGCCTCGCCTCACCTGCCCTTCTGCAAAGGCTTAGCAAGTAAAATACTCCCCAGGTTCTAGAGTCGGCCCGTTCTTGCGTGGTAAGAACAGCACAGAGCAGCACACCTTCAGCCGCCCCCCTCCACCCCCAATTTTGGCTGTTGCAACAGACAGAAAGGAGGACATAAAGAAAGAGTGCTATTTTCTTTTCAGTGTCTCCCCTCGGCTAAGTCTGGGGTAAGTCCACTAATCCTGCTTGGTGTGATGACTCACAACGGGTGTGGCCAATGTGTTCTCAAAGATATCTTTTTCACAGCCTGAATTTAAATATGATTGTTTATGTTGGCTTTGAGAATCATGTTGTGTGGAGTTTAATAGTTTCTAACGGTGCCTTAACACCGCCTCCTATGTGTATATCCATACATAGGACAAATAGAAAACACTGAAAAAGCTCCTGCCATTTGTTATGTTTTTTTTTTTTTTTGTATTTTTGTATTTAGGAATGTTGCATCAGTGTGTTTCCAAAATGTGTGTTTCTGTTTGTGTGAGAGGGAGAGAATTGGGCCAGTGGCCCACCTAATTGTTATTGCGCCTGTGTTTGGTCTGGAGACGGTCAATAAGACTCAGCATTGAGCCTGGTAGTTCTGGGGGTGTGGTGGGTGACGGGGGGATGTTATGGAGCACGGTGTCTCCCACTTCTCAGTGTCTTAGTTGTAATGCATCCCTCCACTAACAGGGATCAAAGTATTAGGGATTCAGGTTATTTGTATTGATTTTATGTGCTGTCATGCTGGACTCCAGGACGCTCTCATATTTGTGGAAATTGCAAATTCCACCTCAGAAATGTCACCAGCATTTAATCTCCTCTTGAGTGGTCAATATGGGACCCTCGCTCTGGTTCGACCACATTTATTAAACAGAGATCAAGCGTTCCCGTGGTTGCCATGGCACCACCCAGGATGAAAAGAGATTGGTTCAGACTAGATGGTAACATGGGAGCAAAGAAGTTCAACTTCAACATTAATAACTTCTCATAAAATCTGTGTCGATGGTTGTGAGATTGCAAATAGACTAGGAAAGCAGATGGCAGTCTTATCTTTGGTGAAGTAAGACACAATACAAAGTATTCTAAAAGCTTTGCTCTTCAGGTTAGCGAAACTAAATTCTTTATGTCTTTATAATTTGTTAATTGACAAATTAACAAACAGGAGTTCTCCTAGTCGTCTAACTGAGGTCTGTGTCCTTTTTCCAAGAGGACTCTTCAAGGTCGATAAAAGCAAACTTCTTTGTTGCATCTGCCAACATTTGCATGCCATTATCATCTTTGCTTTATTCGTGTCATAGCAAATGTTTCTCTTTCTCCAGTGTTTACAGGAATGGCCGAGTTGCCCCCTCCTCTCTTCATTCGCCACAATCAAATTTACTCTGGCTTGAGTACACGTTTAGTGGGGACCATTTGTTTGAGGCAAACACTTAGGGCCCTCGTATGTCATTGACCAGTGTCCACAAATATAATCCTATCAAGTTCAATCGGAGGATATGCCGTGCCATTGTTTCCCTAATGCAATAAATGAAAATAATGTCATCGCTCTTGTTTTAATATTGGGCTATCCTCTTTTTAGAGCTTATTATAAACTTTGCATATTCCAACTGAAGGTTTGTTTGATTGAGCAAGTGGGAGAGAAACTCATTGTGGAAACTGTAATTGTTTGACTGAGATCCTGCTATTGACATAAACCACTCTAAGTATTTACAGTACGAGTGGCAGAAAGGCACAGCTAACAAACACCAACCTGCCAGCACGAACGGCGTGCGTGAACGCACCCTTTCTTGCTTGTTGATAAACCCCTGCTTCTTCCAACAGCCTTCAGTTGACATGTACCTACAGAGAAAGCCTTAGCAAAACAAGCAGGACCCTTGTAAATATGCAGTGCCCAACAGTGGCACACGCAGTGTTGGCTTACATACTGCTAGTGGTGTTTTTCTTTTTACCTCCAAATTTGCTCGGAAAACTAATCATGATCTGATAAAGCCCATGGTAAATATGGAAGAGATTGACACCCACATGTCAAAGTTTACATAGCCAGACAAAGTGTACATATAGGGCAGGAGAACTGTGTGGCTGACAGAGACTGGACTGGCCTGATCTCGCTGAGTTTCCACTGATGAAACAACTATTTAATAAAAAAAAACAACTACATAAAAAGCAAAAGATTATTCAGATAAAAGAAAAAAATTGCCTGAAACTTTATTTTATGCCTTCAAATCATTAAAAAAATGTACAAATTAGCATTCATAAAACACGTAGGAGTATAATTTAAAACGGCTGTGTTTCTCACATCTTGCTTTTGAAACACATTGATATAAAGACTCCAGATTGCCTCTTTCTCAGCAGTCATCGTCAGCCTCCCCAATTGTGTGATAATCCACAGCAAAGACAGTGCAGCTAACAGAAAAGGTTAACCCCTGACTGATGTGTCTGATGTTAATCTATAGATCAATTAGGGAGAGGCACACTGGGTCAAACTACAGATATTGCAGCGGCTATTAGTTCCTCTATCTGCCATTATTACACAGTCACATGCTCAAACATTGTGCTGGGTTGGTATGCTAGGCACAGATGCCTAGGGTAAACAGACAGGCCTACAAGGCTTGCACAAAATATTGATCTGACAGCAGATGGGAACCTTGATATCAGCTATTCAGTTTTACGATGTCTGTATTCATATGTCTTTGAACATTTGCTATGAATATGTAGTTTTTTTTTAACATGGAAACAAAATATTTGTACGGTTTGATTTATTATATTAATATTTCTGTTTGCAATGTGTCTCAGCAAATGTGTATAATTCAGGTTAATTTTGTTCTAAGTTCATCTAATTGCAATATTTTTAGACTTACATTATGTATCATCTTACATACAAAAATCTGTATAAAGACAAGAACGTCAGTTTCTAATTAAAATATACATTGTAGAATTTTGTACAATTTTGACTCAGGGTTTAACTCAGTATTTTCCCCTACCACAGTAATTTAAATCTACCCACTTATTTCTCTCAGATACACCAAACAAAGCTTAAAACGCAACACTTTGTTGCCATAAGCTGCCTCTAAAAGAAGGAAAAGGTTGTCAGTGGGAAAAGATGGATTGAAGTTTTTCCATTACCTCATTTAAAGCTTCTCTTTCAATTTCAGCGACTTGGTAAAATAACTGAAGGGAGGTGAAATGATACATTTTCTACCAACAGAATGAAGGAATCAATTTTTAATCTTTATTCTTTATCTAAACTTGTAGATATTTTGGGTGATCAGAATGGCTCATGCTGGGAAACATGTCAACAGGGATGACCCATTTATTGACAGGGTTTGGGGAACTTTTTCACAAGAAGATTAAACCATTAAATCAAAATGAACCGATGCAAGTGAACGCAGCGGTTATAATTAGCCCATGTCTGGATAAGACATTTCAGTTGCAAGACAGGGTTGGACAGGGTCACATTTTTCTTCATGTGCTCCAGAAATCTGAAAACTTATTCGAATAAAACTGATGGGTAATCCAGCATTCCTCCCTCCTAAAATCTCCGGATCATCTCAGCGGGAGGATGGAGGCACATTCATGACTAATTATGTTTCTATATCTTGCTGCTCCACCCTTCTGTGTTCACAGCTCCGCGGGGATCAATCAATTTGAGCTGCCTGGCCAAACACAATTGACAAGGCAGACACAGCGCAAAGCTGGTCCAGCACCTTTATGGCATGCCACCATTCAATTAGTCTTGGTCAGCAGGAGGGATGATTATTCCAAAATTAGCGATTATTTCCCTGTATAAACAGGCCAGATTGGGGAGTGTCATCCCTTGTGATCCTTCCTGGTCACTAGTCCTTCACAAAAAGAGGGTCTGGAGTTTAGAAAAAAGGCCATGGTACACACTGCTTCCCCTGAAAGAGCAGCAGTCTTCTCCCCCCTTTCTCAGTGAACCTGCAGCTCAACACAGCCCTCCCTGGTAAAGTGGTATTTCCCGCATACAAAGAAGGCATCGGGCTTAGTCCTCAACCCACCCACACCCCTTTCATTCTTCCCAGCAAGGGAGCACAATGAGCGTGGACCTCATCTTAATCCAAAGGTGGGTTATCACCGTAATCTGATAATACATGCTGATCAAAGTCCATTCAATGCTAATCAGGGTAACAGATCAGCATTATGGTCTAATTAGGGATGGTGACTGAAGTGAAAATGGCAGAGCATTGTAAATAGTAGAGGATGGCACAGTTATTCTGAAGAAAAACAAAAGGCTGAATGTAATGCGGTGGCATAATCCTTGCCAGAACTCAGCAAAGAAAGTAAATAGCAGGGTGTTAAATGAGCGTTGAATAAATTTAAAATTGCAAGATCTTGGGTCAAGATGTAAACTGTGCAGGATTATAGAGATTTTTACACTGACAAGTACAAAAAGTGACTGAACTGGTCTTTTTTCACATGTTGCAGTTGCTTTCTTTTCGTCATTCCAAAGTAGAGGTACCTTAAAAAAATGGCAAAAAGATTAGATATCTGCAACGGAAACTTCTTGCCTCAAAGCATATGAGTTACCGGTAAATAAATATGAAAAAAGACACTTTCTTTTTTCGGTGGATGCCTTTGACTGAAGGTTTTGGGTTTTCTTTAAAAATTTTTGCACTTGTTGGTAGAATGCTCAATTAGTCATGAGCTGTTAACGCAACCAAATCAATTACCCGCTTGCCCTTTGGAAGTTGTCCTCCTTTGGGAACCACATCAGTCACGCTTTGCCTGCAGAGTCATCCCAAGCAGCTCCTGCAAATCTGGGTGGCCACGGCTCTTTCAAAACAGCACAATGCCGCTTCTACATTTGGATAAACTAAGTCTACTATAACAAGGCTTCTAGCATCCGCTAATCCTATCAAAATGGACTCCTTATAGAAAAACAATAAAAGCAAAGGGCCCACAAATGACAGTGATATGTCACGCATGGAATGCAGGAAAGACAGAAATCGGTGCGCAATGAGAATTCCTTTCGGGGCGACCAATATCCCTTCCACCTGGGCCTAAAAAAACAAAACTTTTCTGATTCAGCCCTGTTTGGATACTCCTTAGCTACAAAAATAAAGGCCAGATGTGCAGGCAGGAGTCTCGTGTGGCTACATGCAGCTTACTTGTGCGCGACGACGAAAAGCAGTCGTGTCGACAGTCACTGCTTTGCAAATTTACTTTCCCTTTCATACAGTTTACAAAGAGAGGTTTAACCCTTCAGTTTTAACAGAATGAACAACATCACTGACATTGTGAGAGCTAAACTTGGCAGACAGTTGCTGTTTCATGTATTTGGTAACAATATCCATAACATTAAAAACATATTTTGAGCTTTGAAAAATGGCATGTCTAGACAACAAAGTAGATTAACTGGATTAGCTGTTGTAAAAATCTGATGACTTTAAATGACTTGAATAGCAAAAAAAAAAGTGTGACACAGACAGATTAAACGACAGCCCTACATTCTAGTTTAACCCCTAATCAGCTTCTGAGTTGCTTGAAGTTTTTTAAATGTTGTCCTGCTTGGGTCAGCTCAACGCACTGCCCCCACCCTGATTGTTAGCCTGCAACTCCCACACACATGCAGGAACAAAAAGACCCACCTCAGTGTGGCCCTATCAATGTCACCGCATTGTGCAGCAGTCTTTCAGGGTACATGAAGTGTCTTTAGCCACACTGAGATCAATAGCACAGCCAACTGTGCAGCAGCTAGCGGCGGCGGCGGTGGCAGAGGCAGAGGGGAAGATGAAGCTGATCAGACCGGACACATTGTCAGATGTCTATCTTTGATCTACTTGTGCGCACTTTGTGATCAAAGAGAACTTTTCACGGCTGTTTCTCTCGCGGGTTTGCGATTATTGGAATGAAATACTGCAGACGAAGTGCAATATTGATGCAGCATATCTCAATCTTGTTATAACAGTCCCCTAGGAGCTTCCAAAGTTTTTGTTTACTCTGCTGAGCCAGATCTTTCCTTACTCTGACCTCAGTCAGCCTATGGGTACACTGGCTTGGACAGGTCAGTTCTATTGATTTCCTATTCCCTCTTGGCACAATAAAGACTGTCAACGAACCACTGAGATGTGTCCTTGACTAAAGTGTAACCCAGGGTGTTATATCACATCTACTTTGGAGCTTTTAACTCAGTGTGAGCTTGTTCAAGGTGCAGTAATTCAGTGAATACAATCCAGATTTTCTGTCCATGTTCTGTTACTTTGATCGTCCTCTGCTGTAATCATGTAAACTCTGGGTGAATATATCATTATGAGGAAATGGGGACCACCATGTTAGACCTCAGAGGTTTCTCCTCTTTTTCCCCAACAGAAAAAGCCCGAGCCTAATTTGCCATCATCAGCTTCTTTTGTTCAAACAGGGGCTGGTATTTGGAAATAATCCTCCTCCCATAGATGAAATAGTGTCTCGACAGGCAGCGGCAAGACTCTGTCAAAACCTTTTTCATAGGCAAATCTTTGTGAGCTCTGCACAGTTTAAGGCTGAAAAATGTCTCGTTAATGACAAAATAAGTGATGTAAACTTGCCACCTGGCTTTTTAGTACAGGAAATGTGTAATTAAAGACAAAGTAACAATTTTTTTTCAAGACTAATTTTTAAGATAAAAGTCATAAATGTATTTGTTGAATTTTTAAAAATTATTATTTAGAAACAACAAAAACAAAAACTGACCTAGTGTGAAAGCAATGCATGTCTGCGCTTTATATTCGGCCTTCAGTTATCCTTCCAAAATGCCACGTTTAATGTCATGCAATATCTGACAAAATGACCTTAATTTAAAGGGCTGCCATTGATGTCAACAGCAGGTAAATACCAACTTGCAAATGTGCATTGATTGTTTAGATGCTCCAGGTGACAGCATGCCAGCAGAGAGAACTTCTGTTTACATCTCAAATTTCACAGAATATTGAAGTGGCACTAAAAAAAAAACATCGACATATTGCTAAAGTGTCAGCACTAAAAGACAAATTGGACAATAAAGACTATATGTCAAACCATTTTATCTTGAATTTTTAAAAATAAAATGCAGAAAGCAAACATAAATAAAGAGCCTAACATTCCATTAAGGAAGCTTTAAACTAAAATAATCTTTTTATGAAATAAGTCAAATCTCAGTGATTATATTCAGGAAGACTCGTAGCTACTACTGCATCATTAGCTCAGTATCTGAAACACTGACTGCTTATAGCTATTTTCCATTGGTTAAGGTCAATTATTCCTTTTAAATTGGGTGACAAAAGATAGCTATGAGTTTCATTAAATTCTATCCAGTGGTAACAGCTGACTACAACAGTTACAAGCAAAGTTCTAAAAAACAAATCTCACAAATCACTGCAAGCTAAAGACACTTTCAGTTTCTAATACACCAAATGACCAAATGTTGACTCACTATAAAATTAACGCTATAGACAAACAAACAGACACACATGCACATACACACTGGAGAAACCATGATCGCCACATTGCTTTAGGCATGAAAAATGTTCGCTATTCATCTCAGCAACAATGAAGGTGTTCAGGACATATGGTGCAGTTCAATAAGGAAATGAGATGCAAATGACTTCATACATTCACAGCACATTATACAAGCATTATTCTACGTTTTGATCCAAACCAACTTTCTGTTAATTATATTGTACAAACTATTCAGAGGATTCCCTTTGTTCATGAGCCCTATAAGAACATATTTAGAATGCATTAAGTCCTTAATGCCTTTCATGGCCTGAAATAAAAGGTAGCCTAATGTATGAAGGAGTGGATGGTAAAAGAGAACAAAAAGCAGTGTCTAACTGGCGTACACAAATTGGCTGGCACAACTAAAAATGAATCCATTTACTTCAGACTGTTTACTTTGTACTTTCGGATGTAAAGGCAGAGAGAGAAAGAGAGAGAGAGAGAAAAAAAAAAGTCACAACTTGTAGGAGCCAAGGCCCCAACTTCTCCTTTCATTGGCCACGTTTTTTTCCAGCTTTTTAAAAACTCACACACCAAGTGCCCTGGCAGCCGACGCTGACAAGATCCAGGAACGAGAGAGAAAAAGAAGACAAAGCGAAAAGAGACAAAACCAAACAAAAAAAAAACAGTAACATCTGCAGCTGCTTCCAGCCAGACAGTTTGGTGTGAATAACTCAGCACTTTGTGCCCTGACCTTGGCGAACAAAGCGACGGGAGGGGGGGAGATGCCTCAGGAGTGAAGCGCGATGCCCCGGGAGGCAAGCGTCCAGTGAGCACTCCTGCTTGTTTCACTGATTCAGAGTTATTGTCCTTTGGTGGAGCGGAGAGGTGCCATCGGGGCATCCAGGCATCGCATGCCACTTGGACTGTCATAGTTGCAGCACAAAGATGGCTGCTTGACAAATGAAGCTGAGCGGTGCAGGAATAAAACGTCATTTTCAGCGGTTCACTGCTGAGACCGCCATGCCATATGAATGCAGATCAGGGTCAGGCAAATAACGATAGAAGTGCCTTTTAAAGAGAATGGTAAATGTGGAGATGAATCAAAGCAAAGCAGAGCAGATGAATATTTATCATCCTGCCAGAGGATGCTAATATATATACAGATTTATTTCACCTCTGTCCAAAGTTAGAAAAGGCAAATTCCTCCTTATCAAATCAAAGAGAAATGCAACAAAGCCACTGTGTACTTCAAGACTTAAATCTTACAAGTTCTTAATCCTTCTGAAGTCCACACAGGACCTTTAGTCTCCATGGCAACAGTAGGGCATTCAACCAAGTGATTGCCTCCAATGAAATTCAGATAAGACAAAATGGAAGTGAATTGATGTGATTTTAATGCAGAAGTGAGCGGTGGAAGGGAGGTCCACTTGGTTCATATTTGAATAAAGCAAACAGAGCAGACAAAAGGCTGACAGCCGTAAATGACATTGTCAGTACAAAAATTATCAGCCAGTTTACAATCTGTTTGCTCATGTAGAACAAACAGAATGTGTGTGGCATCCTGGGCTTTGTGAGTAGCAGGACCGGCAGCCGGCGGCGAGAGAAAAGCAGATATCAGCTCCCCCTGCAGCCCTGCAACAATTAGATAGCAATTTGACAGGCACACTCAAAATGAGAGTCTGTTGGACTCCTCCAAGGGCATCTCATCTTTTTTTTTTAGATAGAAGAAGAAATACATAATTGATGCACTGAGGAAAAAAAAAGGACAAATTGTGTGACCTATGGTCTGTGGTCATGCAGGGTGGGATATCACAGGCATATTGAGACACACATTCCAAACATGGGACCCTCAGTTACCTAGCAGGGATTCAAATCAAGGTCTCTTTTTCAGCCTCCTTTGGTGGTAGGAGACCAGCAGGGAGATCCTTCTTAAAGACAGCCCCGTTCACTCCCCGGTGCTCTTTGTTGCGTTTTGTCACATGTTTTGTTTTCTGCTTGTTAACTTCTCTTTAACCACACGGACGAGCAGCAGCTGGTGAGCTTGCAGTGGGCCGCAGGACATTAATTTTATCCTCTGGACAAGCAAAACAAAACAGGCCAGGCCTATTTTAAATGCACCTTGACTTTCTCACTGTATGGCTGTCTGTTCAGTCTGACAAGCAGCTTTGAGGTATAGCAAAAAAAAAAAATCAACATTAATGTTGTATTTCCGCCAGATTTCATTCTTAAAAAAACTAATTTAGTTTAGAATAAACTGTACAACTTAATCAAAACAAGACAAAGATGTAGCTTATTGATAGTCTGCAAAGATAAACTATAAGTTCTGAAGAGTTTCAGTTACAAATGAATGATGAAAAGCAGAAAAATGACCCTTGCAGCAAATTTCCTGATTCTACTGCAGCAGACAACTGTGGAGAAGATCCAACTGAGCCAAATGAAGCTGAATCTTTTCTTGCTGGCAAGCAAAAGGCCAGTTTAAAGAGGCTGTGTCCTTGTGAATCACAGCTTGCCTCACAGATCTGAAAGCAGCAAAGTCATCTGATCGTTCTTCTACAGTGTCAAACTTCTGATTGCAGGAAAGAAAAAAAAAATGTCAGAGTGTTACTTGATATTCACTCCAAGATTCTCCTCGCCGTCCTGTGAAGCCCTGCTCTGTTCTCTGGTGGTGGAGATGCCGTTTAGTCTTATTAAAAAAGTTGTTTGATTAGCCGGCTCTGGAATGGAGGCTGTGGAAAAGGTCTGGCAGCAGCAGATAAAAGAGGAATGATAAATAGGCGAAAAGCCAGCCGATTTCCAGTCAGCCACTGGAGCATCAAAACATCCATTTCTCTGCAAAGTTGATCCAATTATTGTCAACCACTCACAGATAGCTACTGTGCTTTGCTTCTTTCATTCCAGGCTAAATTGCTCTTTTCCCTTTTTTGCCGATACGGCAATTGGTCATAAAGGGCCAGCCATCATTAGCACTGTTTGAATTGGAGCCCTGTAGTGTTTGGTTAAGAGGGTAAATGCAAATTTGATGAAAGAATAAGGCTGCATTTACATATCAGCCTCAGCTCACATGGGGCGGGTAAACATTCTGTTTATCTCAAGTGTCATTTTATGATTTCAGTCGAATATAAAACCGACCTTGGACCAGTTGGAGGGGGAGACCAAGGAAATTTATAGTTCTTCAAATAAAAGTCAGACTTGGCAACAAATCATTTATAATTTAACCCATTGAACTAAATTGTTGTCAAAAATAAAAAGAAAGAAAAGAAAACAGAATAATAGAATAACTGCTTAAAGGTAAAATTTTCTATTTTAGTGTTAAGTAAGTATTGATAAAAAAAATTCTAAAATCATCAATATTATTATTCTATTTATTATTATTTTTTTAAACAGCAAAATTGGCTGTTTTAAAAAAAAAAATGTTCATCACATTAGCGGCAAAATGAAAGAAGTACCAAAGCTTCAAAATAAAAAAAAACAACGCCAGTTTTTATACAATAGATGTTTTTTCTGTATAAAGGAAACATGCAAGTAAAATCACATTCAGAATGTTTTGAAATATAGTGAAAGTTAAATGTAAAACTTAGGTCGAAAAATAATTTCTAAAACACACACACAGTTTTTATGCCCTCTTTTCAAACACCTCCTGAAGAGATGACTGCCATTGCTACATCAAAAAATACCCTAATAATAAAAATTGATCTCGTGCAATTAACAAGGAAGTCAGACAAATGTTTTTTTTAAGAAATAAAACAGCCAATCTAACCAGACAAGGTTTATTTTGCAGAAACAGAACAGAATTTCTGCACACCCTCAGAGCTGAGTGATTGTTAAAAAGAAGGCAAAACACTGCCATCTATGGCTGCACTCTGAGGACTGCTGACGTCCTGCACACCCTGCACAAAGGCAAGCAACGTTTCCAGATAGAAAATGTATGGCTTGATATTTGTAAATAAGATTAATAAAATATAATTGTAAATAAAAAATTACCACCACATGACTGACATTTCTTAATGTAGTAAAGTAAAGAAGCGTTCTGCAACCGGGTTAACACCAAAGTTTCATGCATTGCTTATGAAAGCTGACACGTTTTTGGCTTCGAAAATTGACAGATTAGACTGAAACCCAGATTTTCATCCAAATGGGCATCTGGTGGCCATATCCTTTAAGCAACACAATTCTGCACAAATCAGGGGTTCTGTCAGAGCTTTTCGTACCACCTGCTGTGTATCTTCCCCTCAAAACGATTGAGCCTGCCTTTATTGTCTCATCATAATTTTATCTTTACAGTTTATTGGCAAGAATACAACACACTTTGCACATTTGTACTTAAACTTGCAGCAAAAACATACTGCTAGTGTCATATACTGCATGCTGGCGCAACGTCACTGGATGGTGGATACTTCATATCAAATAAATTTTATTGGCAATAGAAAGAGATATCAGGACTTAATTTTGACTGCGATTCAAAAGCGCATTAAGGCACAATAATGAAGTGCATATAGCTGCCAGAATGGGGTAGCAGGTTGGCGATGAAGCACAGAAGAAAGCCAGATGTCAGGGCTTCTATAGCTTAGGCCTTGACCAGGCCTACGTCTGCGGCGGCCCTTTATGTGGCTCTCTGTGCAATGCACCGGTCCCCTATGGGAGTCCCGAGGCTTTACTGGTGATAAGACGCGATCTGTCCCGTCTGTCACCTTCTCTCCGAGTTATTCATACACCATCCATACAGTCAGTCCTCCAAGGCCTCTAATCCCTGTCTCCCGAGGTGGCGTACAGACATGAAAGCAGACAAGCAGGCAGGTTGCAAGTCTGCTCGTGAGATGTTTAACACACTGAGCATGACTGAGCATTTCACATTTACAAAATTTCAGCCGTGCTATCAGCATGAGGCTGCAGAATACTCTGCAAGGGGAGATCCTAATTCTTAGGGTAATGTGCAAATGCATGAGTTTAAAGAAGCAGGAAGAGCTGCCTGGCTGACATCACAGATCCTGAGAAACCCGTGAGGACTGAAACAATAATCCAGGTTGTGACTTTTCAGCAAAAATGAGCACATATCTACTTTTCATAATGTTGTACTGTTAACACATTTAATTCAAACATACAAGAAAAGTTGTAGGTTTTTCCAGATGCAAAATATGGGCCAAAATCCACCGTATTTGTAAAAGTGTTAGTCTGCAGTACGAGCTACATCAGCACCTCTCTGACCACACAAGAGAGTAAATTTGCTCTGCACGTCATCTCCTGATGTTTACAAACAAATACAAAAAGAGTTTATGTAATGCATTTATTTAAACACGACCTAAGAAACGAGCAAATAGATCATGCTTAGAGATTCTTTGCTTTGCAAACACACCTATTATAGATTAAAGTTTGACAGGATGCCAGAATTATCAAGGTAAACTAGAGCTGTGACTGACAACTGAAAGTGGTTTCTCTTTGTTCTGGTGTATGTGTGTCTCTGTGTGTAAGAGAGGGCAGGTAAAGCCATATATAAATAGATCTGGCGAGTCATACGTAGCGCTTGTTTTCCTGCCCTCCTTTCTGGAGGAGCCATCAATTTACCGGCAATGACTTGACCACTCCTTTCAGAAATCAGCAAGAAAAGACTGACCTGGGACAGACGCACAGGGTTAACCTTAGGGCCCATTAATCATGTGTAATGATTGTGTGTGTGTGTGTGTGTGTGGGTGGGTGGGTGAGGTCAGATCCTGGCATGTTGTGTTGCAACTGCTAGGTCATGTACAGGGCACTGGATTGAATCCAAAGCTAATATCTTCATATTTAATGCAGATCAGCTCCACCACTGGGGGCGTAGGGAGATGTATATTGTCAATGCATGGATGAGTCTATCGTTTTCTACATGTGTTTGTTTGCGCATGTGAGAGAAAGACCACCTGTGTGGCTAAAGCAACCAGTAAATTTGGAGCCAAAGTGCGCTTTGTCAGTTGGCATTTGATTTGTCAGTCAGCAGAGTCGAGCTGGGGCTGAGTCATTTAGCAAGCCACACCTGCTTTCCTCCATCTCTGCCTCTGCCTTTCGCTTTTCTTCTCCCTTCACACAAGGTGTATTGAAGAGTTCATCCCCAGGCCAGCTCTGTTGACACACATACCTCACTGCGCGTGGCTAACACCCATGATTTTTAATGACTTGCAGAGTTACTAAAACTCTTAGCAAAATTTAAACTTCTTAATCAAGGTGTTCCCCCCACCCTCCCCCCGCCCCACAAGCAAGCTTAGAAAAACATTTTTTTGGCTGTTAGCTACAAATGCGACCATCTGGTGAGTCTATATTGTCCTCAAATCACAAGAGGATCCAAAGAGGGCTTTTGTTTTCGGTGCACACCTACTCGTGTAACGCATGCCTGCGTCTGAAATGAGAGGATCACAGCGCAGGTATTAGTCGAAGCCACATCTGAGTGGCACCATGTGGATCCAGGTGGCAGACAGTAGCATGTGAGAGCTGAATGGATACTGCAGCCTGAAAAAACAAAAGATCCCAGATGCACACAGGAACCTGCCTATTGTAATCATTTTATCTTTATAATGAAAAGAGATCTGTGACAAAATATAACTATGCAGAAACCGAAATAGCTTTTGTGTTTTGGATGTCAGTGTGAAAATTACAAAGTTTCCAAGCTGTCAAAAGCTTAACGAGGAAACAAAGACGCACATCAGATGCTTGAGACAAAAATGGAAGTAATCCATCCAATACCTTTTACCTGCTTCTTCCTTTCAGGGTCACGGGGGTCACAGGTGCCCATATCCAGCTGTCACAGCGTGAGGGGCGGGGTACACCCTGGACAGGTCGCAAGTCCATCACAGGGACACATAGAGACAAACGAGACAAACTGCCGCCCTGGAAGTAATCCATTGATTCAAAATTAAACTAAGGGCAAAGCAAAAACTAAAATGTGAAGGCAAAGAATAAAAGCTAGGCTTTATAAACAGGACTGCACAGTTTTAACAGGGATATAAGTAAGAGCTACCTTTAAAAACCAAAAGAGTGATAACTACAGCTACTGCAGGTGTGATAATTAAAAAAGTAAAACCAGGTGTGTGAAGGCATAGCAGACATCAAATCTTACAAAAATAAACCAAGGAACAGATTCAGGGAGCCAAAGAAGGATTACAGAACTTAAAATTCAAGCAATGAACACAAAACCATAAAGATTTAAAAGAATTTAACCAAAGTTTAAAGATTGTGCCGCCAACATACTGTCAAAGAAGTTTAGTAGAAGTAGTTTTTGAGTTTACCCAAACCCCACTTGCTCTAAATTATCTCTATTTATATATTTTTTTTACTAGATTTGTCAAACTCAAACAACTGAAGCATTGTTTAAAAGTGAAACTTAGTGCAGAACACATTTTTAATAACACAGAGTAAATTGTTAAAACAAGTATTTATAAACCCTGAATTCAAGAACTTCAAAAGAAAATCTAAATTCTTTATCTTTATGTCATTGCAGTATGACTATTGAAGTAATTTAAGATAGTGTTTTTACTTTTGCCACTATAATGTTCACCTTTATTTTGTGTTGTTGTCCTGGTAGTACTAAATCCTGGAGTGGAAAATTGTATATGAATGTGTTCTCGTACTAAATATTTATTATCTTAAATTGCTATGACTGTAAAGAAGCATTTAAGTCAGAATTTTATTGCACTTTGTACAATGTGCTCTGTATGTTTCAAAGCATGCAATCACTGACTAAGCAGCAGTGCAAATAGTATTAGTCTTGCACAGAAATGAAATGAATGTTGCAAAATTCTTGTCTGAAGTTTTGTTTTGAAGTTGTTACAACGGGTTCATTCATGAAGACACTGAGGGCGTGGAGTACAACGCGAGGCCAACCACATCAAACACCTGATTTATGGACAATTTGATGCCAAAGGAAGGGTGCAATGTGAGGTGTTCCTGTGAATTCAGTTCCTCTGAATTGTTCCTGAACCTTCTTTGCACGCAGAGCTGCAGCAAACCTGATTCCAGTTCAGAGAGGAACACCAACCAACAGCCCACCACTCCCTTTTGTCACAAAAGCACATCAATCTGTAGCAGAGTGGTGTGACAAAGGAACAAAACATGCCTACGCTCTACTGATAGAAGTCAGAGGACATCTCTGAATGAGTTAAAACCACCAGGTGAAAGGTAAACTTCTCTTAAATTACTTGAATTTACTAATTTCTTGTACATTTATTTTTTCAATCCTAAGTACAGCAAATAAATAAAAGATCAAAAAGCACAGAGAGAACACCTGAAAATCTGTTTTTTTCTTCAACTCAATACACTAAAAGCTATGTGAGTTTTTCCAGCGATGGAAACTAGCATCATGCAGTGTGTTCATGGCAGTTTAAGCAGCTAACTGATGAGACGACCCAGACAATAGGTGGGTGCCACCCGGTCACATTCCTGACATGCCAGTCAGTCTGTCAGTGACCCTGAAACGGAGCCCACTTTCCCAATTAGAGTCATTAGTGTGAGCCACTAAGTGCCCCAGTCACACATGGCTGCAAAACAGGCCCACTTTGGTACTGCGGAAAGACCCCCAAGCAGACCAGCACAAAAGGGTCATCTCAGTGTTTTCACCAAGTGTTGCCTGAGATGTCCATCAAGGCTTTCATTGGGGTGCTCAGGGGAAATGCTGCTGAGATTATTTCTTCAATGCAAGGGAAGTTTTAGGATATTTTGAGAAGCTGAGCTTTTAGAAGAGGATTCTGAGCAGGCAGGACTTTGAGCTGGGAATAATGTGAATTAAATAATGGTAAGCACATAAAAAGCTACTCACTGGTTATTTAAAGGTCCCAGACTGACAGTTACGGCAGTTGATTAATTATATGCTGTAGTAAAAAATACAAAAAACCCAGCAAACCACACGATTCATTGTGCTACGGCACGTTTTTTAGGGGGACGAACCAGTGAACGAGTGAAACGTGACCTAACCGCCGCTCCATGTCGAATCGTCTGCACGGGCGCCAAGGCCTATTATCATTCTTATGCCTTATGGAAATAGATATTGATACCATGAATAATATTTTCCTAATCCCCACAATAGTCATCCAAACGATGGAACTATTTTAAATCCAGGATTTGAAAAGACAAGAGAGGCATTTGAATCTGCGGTCACATCTTCTTTTTGTGTTTTGCCCTTGAAAAATATTTTGATGTTAACGTATAGCAGATGTTGTTGCTCATTTGACTGCTTATTTGGTTAAACACTGAAAAAGTTGCATTGAAACATCCGTTTATGCATATGAGGAGAATGATACTGATGGGCCAGCATCCTCAGATGCAGCCACCTTTTGTTTGGCCTTCTGACTTCTACAGTGCAGGTGCTTTTTTTTTTTTTAAACTGACCCATGTGACCCTTTGAAAACTAAAACCTGTGACCCTATGAACATTGGCTTTTGTAGTTGTTGAAAACGTACGATTGTAACCTCATCTTCCTTAATATCTTGATGCTCTTTGACTCTGATGCTGCTGTTTGGGCCTAAAACTCTTTCTTCTGATCATTTTTTTTGTTGTTTAGGCTCCTTCAACATTATCAAAATATCAAGTAGTTTTAATCTAAATCAAGTTTGGGATTCATTAGAGAACACTTCCATTTCTACAATTTAAATATTTTAAAACGATGCTTTCCCCCTTCTATTTGCAACAATTATTTATCCATCTGCGTTTACTCCAGCCATTGCTCATGTTTCATCTTGAGATTAAGGCAGACTTGAAAGGTGACAGGAATCTAAAATAATAAAAATTCATCAACTTTCACCTCTGACAGACAATCAAGCCAAATAACCAAAAGAGAAAAGCATAGACAGTGAGAGATTAGCTGGGAATCTGTTGCCAGGCTCTGCTCTGCAGCTGGGAGTTGTGCAGATTCATCGGATGAGGCTCAGATAGCAGGTTGAGTCAGCTAGCAAAGTGCTGAAAGACGCTAAAGCCTGTGCAGACCAAAATGGCACCTCCCTATGTGCTGTAAAAACACTTAATGTTGCCCAATAATGCAAGTGTCAAGACAGGAATTAGGTCGGCAGCTTGTAATCTGCTTTGAAATTTGAAAAGATGGGAAAAATGCAGTGTGCATGTTCAGATCAGAGACCAGTGTGGTGAAATGCCATCTTTAAAGACAGAAAAGCTACCG
This sequence comes from Millerichthys robustus, assembly GCA_034783495.1. Taxonomy (NCBI): domain Eukaryota; kingdom Metazoa; phylum Chordata; class Actinopteri; order Cyprinodontiformes; family Rivulidae; genus Millerichthys; species Millerichthys robustus. Next base: position 13,340,440 of record JAVKLF010000002.1, on the reverse strand, counting down.
TGATGTGCAACTTGAATGTGTTCAAATCACTTTGATAGCATGTTGATTGTCAACAAATTTTCTAATAAAAATAGTGTGATGGTACAAAGTGAGTGTACTCAGTGCCTTTAGTATGTTTGTTTGATGAGTTGTCTGGCTTGTGTCTGAAGCCACTCACCTCCCTCTCTGTCATAAAGAGGCTGTTTGCACAGAGAACCTACTGCATATTGCGCAGAAAAGCAGAGCACTCCAAAAGCTAGCTGTTGATCTGTTGATCTCAGAGACATGTTGGTAAATCACAGAAAAAAAAAATCAGCCTGCTCTGTTTGACCAACCTCCAAGTCACTACAGCCTCTCCAAAACAACAAATATTATGTGCAACTCCAGTGGTGCTAATACTTATGCAACAATCATAACGAGTTATTTGCTAAAATGCAGTTAAATTCAATTTATCTCACATTTTTAAAGGTTTCTGAGCTGACAAATGACTCCAAAATGTTTCATTTCACAAAAAAATACGATGAAATGTACAAAATAAAAAGAAAATGAAGGATTGCTTTCATGGGGATTGACACTGCCCTCAAGTGGATATTTTGGGAAATGCTACCTTTTGTTGGACATTCATTTAGCTTTCTGTAAACAAAAGCTAAAACCACAAGCTCACATAATTTCCTGTGTGTGTGAGCACAAACAAAAAGACACATAAACATTCAGGGCAAAACTAACATGTGGCGCAGTCGTTCCCACACTGCGCTTTATTAAAAGCAGCGTTTTCCAGCCTCACATCTAATATCCCCTTATTGTCTTATCATTGTTCCGACAGGTGGTCTCACCTGGCTGCGGCTGGGAAACAATCAGATATGAAGGGGATGTGTGGGGCCATAAAGCCATAACTGACTGATTGCACCGGGGACGTTACTTGCAGAACACCACCTGCTAGATAGGAGGAGGACTTTATTTTATCACCAGCTGGCCAGTGTTTTAAAGCACTTCTTTTACAGTGGCTGTGATTAGCACAAAAGGTCAGCAGGAAAATGGAGAAGCACTCCCATCATCTGGATGTGTCATTCTGAGTTCATATCAGTTAAAAAAAAAAAAAGCTTCAGCCTTTGGTAATATTAGTACATTAACTGGGTTTTTCAGAAGATCAGGCTGAACCTGATTCTGTAGCACCACCTTGTGTTTATTACAGAATACTTCAGACATTTCTAAGCTGTCTGACTCGATAATTTGTCTTTTTAATTCTCGTTTTTTTCTATCAATAATGATTTTAAAGAAAGCTTTCTGATTTGCTACAAGTCTATAGTCTCATTTACTTTATGCTAAAAGCTCCACTGTTGAATAAAATGTCAAATATTTAAATGATGTCTTATTTTATGTGGAAAACAACACAAAGAAAAAAAAAAGTTAAATGTTATATATTTGTTTTTATAGTTCATTTAAGTGAACAGGACTCAACATTGTGCTTTTCCAAGAAAGAAATAATTAAATAAAGGCCTCCAGCTTTAAATCTAAATGTCCGGTCGGCAGAGAGAGCGAACGTGCAAATTTCCCACACGATACTCTTCATGTAACCACAGACTAAGTCAATGTCAATTTCTCTGCCCGCAAAATAGAACCACAGAAATGCCTCAACATGTAAAGCGGACATACAATGAAACACATCATACCTCGTGATGTAAATCAGAACATTTAAATGTTGTTGCACTAAAATCAACAAAATGTTTCCAGCTAAACTTGCAGCTATGTGCAAATTCTGTTTTTATGTTTTGCTGATTTGAGGTGAATAACAAACTGGGCTGCAAGATTCTCTAATTTAAACAAACATTATGATGTAAATCAAGCTTGGTTTGCACATAAAGTATAACCTACATAATGTATTACTGAACAGTGGAGAACAAGAAGTGCTGCCTGTTATTCCACACAAAACTATGGCAAACTGAATATTATGTGTGAACTTTTAATTCGTTAAAACATTTTAGTTGGTTTATTTTTTTTGTTTCTTTATTGTATAATAACTGCCACTCTCTAAGGTAAAGTCCACTCCCTAGGGAAGTATTTTAAATGTGCTTTTCAAAGAATGCAATAACAACTAAGCTCTATTTTTCACAGTAAATGTGCTAAATCTCTACTTTAACCGCACAGTCTCTTTATGTGTTCAATTGTGAAAACACACAAAGACGCTGCCTTGGTTTCTGAAGGTGGGGCTGATTTTCTAAAAGTCAACCTGTCACTCAGCCCACATCAAGAGCTCCATCGCTTGTAAGAAAAGTCCTTTTTTTTTTTTACTGCAGGTTTTTATCTAGAAAGCAACAGCATTCACAGTGAAAGAAAGAATTTTCCCCAAATCGAATTTTTGACTTTAATTAGTTAAAAAGACATTTTAAGTTACATTCCTGAAGCATGTATGGTGAAGTGTGAGCTCGAGCATGTATTATTGAACATCTTTGAATACTAATCAGCATGAAGCAATTAAAAAGCTCCTTCCTTCATTTTGTCATCAGCCATGTTCTGCTAATGATTTTGGATCTTGGCTAAGCCATACTGCAAATGGTTCCTAATCCAGTGGGCCCGTTTGGTTACCTGAGGGAAATACTATCCAAGCTATTTGCACCCCACCGCCCCACTCCGAGCCTCCAGATTAGTCCAATATATATTAATCCCTCCATTTATCTTTGTCAACTAAAGGCCAAAAATAATTTGAGGGTGAGTAAATAGAAGCTATAAAAGAGGATGCCTCAGACAGAAGGCAGGTGCTCGCCACCTCGCACAACTCGTCACTGGAATTGCCTCCCTAATGAGCCTCTCCGTACGGTAAATACAGCTCTGCTCATTTCACTCATCAACATTTCATGGCTCAGGTGATTATCCTTTTCAGGCAAACATGGGATGTTTCAGAGTTTCTAAAATGGAAAAAAATAGTCATCAAAAAAACACACGACGTGCTCAGGCCTCTGTGTTTGTTTAGGAAATGAGAGGTAAAAACAATTTTTTTGCGACGCACACACACACACACACACACACACACACACACACACACACACACACACACACACACACACACACACACACACA
>JAVKLF010000002.1:13297829-13318891 GCA_034783495.1 Millerichthys robustus | reverse complement strand
TCATGTTAGTGTTCTAACTGTTTCCCTTTGTGAAAGCAGTTTCTTTAAAGCAGCTGTGTGTATGAGTATGATGAGACAGGTGGGTCCTTGTGATTGGCCCATTCAACAGGTGTCAACTGTCACCATCTTCCTCCCTCCCGACCTCCACCTCTCCCAACTTTAATCCAGCAGATAATTCTTTTTACCGTAGTCATAACTGTTGCTTATGCTTGTTGGGACCAAAAACAAAACAAAAAAATCAAATTTAATATATATTAGAAACTATATTCACTGGTAAATGTTAAATGCTAATTTTTGAGTTGATCTCAATAAATTTAGTTTATGTTAGTGTTATTTTTTTACGAAAATAAATGTTTTTAAACTTCAAACAATAGAGCAGAACGACCCAAACATTCATCAAACTACATCATACTTTTACAGCGTCATCCTCTGATCCTTGGACATTCTCCAGCTTGTTGATTCCAGGACGCCTCAACAACAGTGAAGCAAATAAAACAACCTGTACAGGACTCCAGACCTGGACCCAAAGAACTAGACACTGTGATTATTCCTGGCAGCTGTTTCCTGTTATGTAATTGCAAACACAGCTGCTATTTCCAAGAGAGGGCATCTTGGTGTTGCAGACATTTCTAAGGGTCACAAGGAAGGAAAATAACGCTATGTTAATAGTGACCAACGTGGGACCACCAAGGTTCCCCTCTTTTCACATGCAATGTTCTGAATCATTAAATACATCAAGGATTTTTACAAGAAATTTTCAGTTCTGGCTCAAGACACCTTTTGTAGGAAATTCAGCTATAATTTGAACAGCTATAGCGTGCACAATAGTCCAGCAACATGCTCAAAGAAAGCAAAAATGATGTTTAGGAGACTGCTTTAAAATAATAAAGAGGAAAATGGTCATGCGCAATAGTTACCTTGTCTCCTCTTTGCTCAAGAGAATACAAGATAAATGAGGGAGCTGTAATCTCTGGGAAAAAGGTCAAATTTTTGGCTGCCATTTTCTCCGTAAATACTGGTTCGGTTTATTTTAGGTCGCTCTTCAAAATAAACTCTTTACATACTGAACGGATTATCATACCATATTTAACCTGGACACTGTATGATGGCATGTGAACACGTCTTTAATCTCCATGCTCGACCAGCAAAGAAAAAGAGAGAAGTGGAAGTCACTTCATGTAGACGTTTGTGTCCTTTGAAATGCTCCATTTGCGGCGTTTATCAGATGCAGCTCAGTGAGCGTCACAAGCCATCCTTCACTAAGGACTTCCCACTGAGCCTGTTGTGCATTCAGATGGAAGTTGACTTCAAAATTACCTCTAAGATCCTGAGTGAAAGAACGTTTGTATGTTTTTCTATACAGGTCTTAATTGTAAAATGAAAACTCTGCAATTAAAGGCTTAGGAATGCCTATTGCCAATCATGCCAGAATTTTAAACTAAAATGAAATAATTAGAATCATTTGGTCAAATATGTCATTGGACCAAAGACAAGGAATACCAGAGGACATTTCCCAGTAAATCACTAGGGAACATGTAACTTTTTACTTACACTTGTTTGTAAAACGAGTAGAATAAGAAGACGACAGGTCAGATATCAGGCCTTGTAACAAGAGGCAGACTGTAGACACTCTCACACAGCTCCCAGGGGAGCTGGCAGTGTGTGTAAGCCAAGCTGTTTCTTTACTCTGTGAGTTTTTAACGTATCACTGTTTCTCCAACACGTATGATTGCATGAAAAGAGGCTTTGCACGTCTAGATTCTAAACCTTGCAGTTTGGTCAGGCGTTGACCAGCTAGACAAGCCAGTCAAACACACTCCCAAAAAAAAGGACCTTGATCGCACACTGGAATGCCTCCATGGGTCATTGTTATTTATTGATGACATCTGTTTCAGGTTAAATGGCCACAAGAAGGTACAAGTACATATGGAAGTCTCTTTTCACAGGAGATGGGCTTTTGGCTCCATAACAGTAGATGTATGAAGAGCGTGTGCCCTTTTTACCTCATACCTACTCCTAACTCCGACTAAAAAGTGACAACCATCCCAAAAAAGTTATCAAAGTAAGATGTATGTTTTTAGCAGCTTGCTATTTTGTAGCTGTGCCCCAGCAGGCTATGTTTTCCCTTCTTCACTTTCTCATTAGTTTAGTTTATTGCAGCAGCATGTCTGGTGAGGTCATTTATGGACAACTATGGTGGTGTGACAAAATCATTTATAACTGAGAGGCTTCAGCACATCGGATGAGCTCACCTTTAACTCCTGCTCCTTTTAAACGCTTTTAAACAAATAATTTGGTTTGATCTATATTTGTTTCTTTATAAGGTGCATTGGGAAACATTTTACCTGGTTGTTTTTTTTTTGGTTGCCACAGCTGCAGACAAGAGAAAACGGGGGAAACGACAGGTTTCATCCCCCAGGTTTGAGTGATGTCATTCAAAAAATCCGTATGGTTTTTAATCGCTCCTTGCCAAAAGCACAAGTATTTGCCTGTGTGTGCAGGCATGCGTTTGTTTATAGTGTCAGCAGAATAACTCATGAACCATTGAATGGATTAAAATTCTCAGAAAGTAATCACTGGACGTACTTCTAAAACTGAATAACTTTTGGAGTCAAGACAATTCAAGCTGGTCACTACAAATAATATCTACATTAGCCAACACATTTTGTTTTATTAAAAGCTTCATCAAATTCTAGCCATTTTCTTTGACACGTATAGTCATTAAATTGACAATGACAAAGCATATTTACTTGTCATTTAAGACATTTGAAATATTAATCACATTTGAAAGATAATTAGCAGCTCAATGCCACATGTCTGTATTTGTGCCGGTTCCCTGCTGGTATTGAACTCATGACCCTGATCCCTAAGGGAGATGTTCAGACAAAGATAAAGGGCAGTAGAGAGATTCAGATGTGCTTATAGAACCTGTGTGGTCTCCAGATATGCAATGTGCGGTCCAACACACACATCCAGGCCTTGGCCCAAACTTAGCCTTGATTCATACCAAGTATCCATCTGTTAGAATGTGTTGTACCCAACTTTCCCCGTTTTTCAGAGGGGAAGAAAAAAGCGCGAGTCAGCACAAAAGAATAAACGTATCTAAATATCTCAATCCTGAATGATGAAAATGATATAATTTGGTTACTTTGAAAAATAAGTGCTTGCTTTAGTAGTTACGTTTATTTTATTTTTTTAACCTTGAAGACGAGAGTTTTTCCAGGAAAAATACAAAAATATTTGTGTACCAACAAAGTGCTTCCCATTAACAAGGAAAAGCTATTTATTTCATTTTAACCCAAATTTCAACTTGTCTAAACAGAATTGTCACCAACTATTGTAACATTAAAATTATGAGATAGGATTAATATATTAGATAGACAAAATGTGAAATAATTACTATTTTACAAGAACTTAAGGAAGCTTTACACCCAAGACCAAACCTGTTAAAATCACAAGCGGGAAATGAGAGTTTGGTGGAAAGTCATTGTACAGGCTGTAATGATTATTTATATTGCTTTTTATTTTTATTTTTCAATATTCAGGGTCCAACAGGATATGAAAGGAAAGGACATGAATTGGGTAATAAGGAGGACTTTTTTGTCCTTATGGATTTGAGACATGATTGGAAACATGTGAAAACAAGTAAGCGTTGGAGGGATGTTCTGTTAGGATTTAATGTCAGTGAAAACCCAGTCAGATTAGTTTTGGACACACTGGAGCCACTTTAAAACTCTACTGGCTTCCCCAAACCAGAGAAGGTTGGAGCGCACCAGAACAGAGAATGAATGCATGTTCCACATTCAGGAAGAGATGAGTGTAAACCAAAACAGTCAACACAGAAGAAAAACATTAAAATAATCAAATTCAATAAGAGAATTCTGTTTTATCTGTCAAAAATGACTCAGCTATTTTGTTTTTTTGAGCAGGACAGACTGTGCTTTGTATTACTGCGAGTTTCCCTCACCTTCTTGTTGCTCTCCTTTGCTCACAGAATAATAGTCATTTCTTTGAAAAGAAAAGTGCGGCAACAAGGAAATGTTACTCATCATTTTATTAAAGTGGATCATACCCAGACTCTTAACAGATATTTATGTTTTATGAAAACCAGTCTCACAGGCTTCTTTTACCAGCTCTGAGTGAAGGCAGCTGAGGTGGATTAGACAAAATGTCCTTGGAAAAAAAGAGCTCACCACAAGAGTAAAGGAAAGAATTTACAGCACAACACTGACCGCCCGATGCGTTCCCACCAATGTGAATGATGCGTTTGGTCAGTGTGCTGCGCTGCAAATAGCAGCACAGACAAATTTCAGAACTTTCATTTGAATGCTTGTTGAAACATTGACTGTGACCAAAGTTCTTTCAAATCTCACGGTGAGATTTTGCATTTTTGTGTTTTGTATATTTTGCTATTTTAAGCACAGTATGCTGTCATAAGTTTCCATCTGACAAAAAAGTGGATAGTTTTAACATTTCTGAAGAAGTTTTTCTTCACAAAGAAAAACTGGAAGCGATTTAGTGCACAAAGTTGGGTCTCACGTTCTCACACCTTCCACAGACATTTCAACATTCAGAGTTGGTTTTTGCAAGTAAAATCAGGTTGTCTGTCTTGAGAAAAATCCCTCACTGGAGAAGAGACGATGATAATCAGGTGCAGAAATAAGTGACAACAAGCCTCCTCAATCTGCCACCTCTGGAAGCCAGTGGTTAAAAGCAAACTCTTCCCATCTGCTTCAACCTGGCAGCAGGGGTCACTGGCTGGAAAAAGGCCAACAATTGTGTTTCTTTATGAAGACGGACGTCAAGGTCAGTGTTAATGCACAGCTGCATTGTCAGCCGCTGGAGAGAGACAAAGAACAAGGATGGTGGATCTGAGTGAAAGGTTTGAATATCAGACCGAAAAGAAAACAAGAGTAGAATGAAAAGATGTATTTTCTATGTTGACATGCAACTTTTTATTTGTTGGACTTTTCACATGCAAAGCAGACATGGACACCACTTGAGTTTCCTACTTTTACCACCCATGAGAAGAACTGAGTTGTACAGGGTGATAATTATTTAGATGGACTTGTTTTGGTAAATTATATGCACAAACAAAAAAATTATATTTTCGCAACCTTTGAGCAGACTAGATTGAGACCCCACCCACCCATAGTGCTCTCTGGCACCCCCGCCTCTGGGGAGAAGGAGGGGCAGCCCCCCCAGGTTGGGAACCACTGTCCTAGATTAAGATACTTCCCTCCGCTGCACACAGTCAATGTGCCCTCATGTTGGACAATGCCAGCACAATCAGTTGGATGACGGCCCATTCAGATTTGTGAAGATTGGAGAAAGCCCATTCAGCAGTTCTGTATTGGTAGAGGAAACAAAAAAGGTCCTGGGAATAAAATTGCGTGTTTGTTCCTGCTTAAGTGGCTGAAGCAGTTAAAATTGGTATTCAGAACACAATACTCCTTTGAATTGCTTTACATAATTGTCCTTGATAGGACTCAAATGTCATTTACAGGGCATATACAAAAATCTGATATGAATCATGTTGCCACTTGACAGATCATGTTAAACAACTTTCAGTGGATCTGTTAAAGAATTTTTGAGAATCATCAGCATTCATTTCCACCACATCCATCCCCAACCAGCAGAAAAGAAGTGATTTGAAGACTCAGTGACATTGTGAAGGTTCCTATAATTCTTATTTTGGCTAATGCTCTGTAGCCTCAGCCACAAAGAATGATCTTTACTCCCATCTGGTTCACTGCAGCCCTGAAGCTCATGCCAGGAATCATTGTTCCGTGGATAATTTTGCAGTAAAGTATGTAGCTTAACCTAAGATAAAGTAATAGGTATTTTAAGCAATATCTAGTGTGTAAATTGTGTTATTTAATTAATTTAGTTAAAATTTCAACAAAATCTGAAGAGATTTTGTTTCAAACCGCCTGATTAACTTCTACTTAGCTATAGAAAACAACACAAACAAGAAAATACATTGGAAAACTGCAAAAAAAAAATTATTTAAACTGGGCAGGAGGGGGCCCCCCCCCCCCCCCACCCACCCCTACCTGCATGGAGTGTTGATCTCCTAATCCCTTGGATCTCAAGGTAAACACACAGATTCCCTCTCTAAGGAGGGACACTCACAATATTTAGCTAAGAGATTTCAGAGCGGTGGAGGGTTACTCACCTGAGCAGTGGGAACAGCTTTTGTGAGGCTGGACAGGTCAATAGCGTATCCATTTTCACTAGCGGATGGGAATGTGTTTGCTCAGGTCCATCTCCGGTCTCGTGGAAGCTTAAGGTGTTTCATTCTGAATGAAAAATTTGTCTCTGATTGTATCTTGCGCCACCATTTTTAAACCAACTGAAACAAACAACCAAAAATAAAATAAAAAAAAAACAGCTGCTTGATTATGAAAGGTTTCCATTTAGTGACTTTCTTAACCAAAGTAAGAATCACTGCACAAACCTTTAGTTTGTTCATTTGAACAGAACTGAGCTGTAGGTTGAGGTGAGTAAGCTGCTCTTGTTTCTATATGTGGCAGGCCAGCACCTGTCAGTACCGGTAATGCTTTCACAGTCACATCTCATCTCCTGCTTTATCTTTTCTTTACTCAGATGAGCCAGTCTTGGAAGGATGTGTGAGGTTCTTCATATTCCCATTGTACTTAGTGAAACGAGAGTCAACGGTAAACTTTGAAAATGTGTTTTGAAGTACGTACAGATGAGCAGAAATAGTACTAACATTTTAGGCAAAACAATCTCTAAATCTTTTCTTTGGAACACGTTTGTGTGCCACTGACTCGTCATGCTTTACTTTTATTTTAAGGCTAAATTACTGTAGATATTTTTAGTGCATCTATGATCCCTATGATTACCTGACTTTCTTTCACAAGATAGCAGCAAGTGCCAAAGATGGATTTGCAAAAGCAGATAAAGATAAAAGTACATTGCTATTTTGATTTATTTGATTTGATTTAGTTGTTCAAACTGCTTTTTAGATCTCATACACACCAATATTTTTTGTTAATGATACTTATGCATCAGCACAAATTAAATGTCTAAATGTCTTGAGTAAAAGGCTGACAAAGTCTGACTCAGACTAGTTTGCCTCATAATTCACAATGTCTGAAAAGTAAACGAAAAATACCCCTGCAGTCTAATCTTTTAATTTTACTTGTTCTAACATCAGGCACATGTGCAGATCCGCTTAAAATTATAGAAGCTTAAAGTAGATTTGCTGACATAATTAATTGCGGCGCTGACAGAATCAGCAGTGATTACAATAATAAGTCACAATTTACTACAACTTTTTTCCTGGTTCAGGTTGAGTTAGAAATTAGCAAACAGTGCCCGGGGTGTTACAACATGCCATATTAGGATTGACATTCTGTCAGACTGATCCTTGAATTTTATAGTTTCATCTAGCCTGGGGCAAAAGGAAAAGAGAGGCGCTTTCTTGGGTTGTTCATGTCTAATTGCTTTGACAGGACACGATGAGTAATCCTGCAAGTATCAGTCATCTATGACAGCAGACACCCACTGACTGATGCCTTGACTTTTCTTTGCATGTCTTTGTGTGTTTGTTTAGGAGAATGTCTCAGCTACCAGCTATCAAAGCTTACAAATGTACATTATGAACAGAGTCTGAGCAGCTATTAAACCTCATTTGCAGTATCAGCATAGTATTTTGCAAATTATACACAGTCTGCTCTGGATCTTGCAGGTGATAAGGTCTCTCCTTGGGGACTGGAGGAAATGGCTCAATTTGGGCCTTTCAGACGCACTCACAGGGAGCAGCGCCTGTGCCTCCATTCCGTGGCCTTGTCATCCCACCTTTTTAAAAAGTGCTTAGCTGCTGGTATCTCCTCCTTAGATCAAAACGCACCAACAAAGAGTCAGCGCTCACATCAGCAGATAGATCCTGGCTCAGACTTGGAGCTCTTGAATTGGGCAGGAATGTGTCACCGATGCCAAGTTTCATTTTGTTGTAGGTCCACTGCAAGAACAATTTCAGGGTGTGTGGCATTATGGAGGACATCCAAATGTTTAAGATGGAATTCCCTGATTGTTATTGAGACCTGAACCCCTGCAAAAATGATTTGTATCTGCCAGCACTCCTTGAAGCACACACAGCTATTCATTAAAAGATGGTTATCCTGGATTCTGAGGTGAGAGCTGGGTTTTCAGGGGTAGTTGACGAGGTGAGATCACTGGGTAACATCTTAGACTGGCTCAGTGCAGTGCAGAGAACTAGAAACATGTATCCTTTTTTCATTCCTTCGATGTTACAGTAATGAGTTCGCACTCATATGGTAACAAGCATGTAAAACTGCCCAGTGTCCCATAACAAATAGACTTAAAATACCTTGAAGATACAACAAAAGATCAAGGCTGTAGCTTCAAGGAATTAGACGTGCTCTATTCCATTTGGACCACCTTTAGTCTGAAGCTGCTTTTTATCTGCAAGGAAGTTATGTCTAGACATTATATTTCTTGTTATTGAAAGTTAAATTGTATTTTACAACTTCAAATCTGCTGAATATGTCCATGCAGCAGCTCCTGCTTTAGAGGATGGAGGCATAATGAGGGGAAAATGTGTAGATTTTTGAAGAAGTAATCACTTGTTCTTCATTTGGATATAGCTGGACAGAACATTATTTGTATTGAAACAGCAGGAATCAGCAGAGGGCTCCCTTTTCCCTCTAGTTCAGACTTTTTTATTTATTCTCTCATTGATCACGTTAACTGTAATGTAGATAATTGCTTTGTAGAACTATGTAATTTTAAATTGAACACTAGAAACACAAACTACTGGACTAACAATAATTACTGCCTAGCTGAATTTGTTAAAATTACTCCTAAAATGAAATATTGCAGTTTGTAACTACAAAAAGGCGCTATTTGCCTGTCAGATTTGTATTTAGAAACTATTTATTCAACAAAGTTATCTATTTTAATTGTGCAGGATGTTTGCCAGAGAGGAGTTTCCCTACCATTAATCTTATTGTCATTCTGACTGACAGACTGGATTATCAACTGAAACTTTCAGCCACTTGAGACTGCTACCAATGTTTTGCTTTCAAGAAGAAGAAGAAAGATTGGGGAGCCATTCTCCGGCAGAAAAGAACAGAGGCTGGCGTAACTTAAGCAATGTGGCAACCCTCAGCAGCCCGTCGCATTATCTGGACAAACTAATATTTACTCCACCACAGTGCAAACACACTCATTTACTCTGGCTTTATTCACTGCTCAGGCATTGTTGATGGATTAACTCTAATGATGAAATCCAACCTATCTTCTCAGTTCGATCAGAAGGCTTCCCTTCTGAGAGTGCTCTGCATCAATCACCCACAAGTGAAATTACTAACGATTCTGAACTAAGATTAAATATCACAGAGTGCAACAAAAGATAATTACTGGCTAAAATCAGAAATACGTTCAAAACAATTCTAACTGTGTTATTCTAGGAGGAGATGGTTGTGTGTAAAGCTTCAACATCAATAAAGTGCATGTTGTTATAAAGCAGACAGCCTCATAGAAAAATGAAAATAAAACCAACTACAATCTGTTTCTTTTTTCCAGCCAGATTAAGATGGATCAGAGATTTGCAGCAGTCTGAACATAAAAAAGGCAAGTAATGACTTGGTTTGAAGTCTGACCACAGTGTGGTGAATCTCTCTTTGAGTCAGGTCTGCTTTTAATAAAAACTGATTTGCCTCCTCCCGAACGCCGTCTTCACAGAGCATTGTCGGAATGCATGCATGAAATAGAAATGTCCTCTTTTCAAGCTGCAAAGTGATAACACATTATTTGCAGAGGACATGTGTCACAGAGGTAACCACCTGAAATGATGAGACCAGAGCAACTTATCAACACCAAATAAAAACATGGCTTCTCCTGAGCGATCGGTTGTTGCTTTGTGCAGTGAGCAGGGACAACTGCTTTACTGTTTAAGCCTGAAAAACAAGGTTTAATTTAGCCTCAGACCTGAATTGCATTCACATTTATAATTCCTGAGAATGGTTTCACGATTTTGACCTTTTGATCCAGTGTCTGAATGGAGATTTGAGCGTGTAGCCGAGCAGCAGAGATTAGCATCCTTTAATTTATGTTTTTTTTTAACTGTGTCAACCTCTCACTGGTGCAGCAGTTATTTTATTTTTTTTGGGGGGGTGGGGGGGTGTTTGCTTTTTTTCTAAGAAATCTACACAAGAATTTACAGGTGGAAGCATGATGGCCAGTCCACAGAGTGTCCTGTTTTTAATTAACAAAAACGTCTTTAAAACATTTTGGCTGCTAAATCAAAGCTAAAATGTCTTTTCTTTTCCCATGTCGCAGACAGACAGATGGTGTTGGATTTCACTTATAGAGCAGCTTGCTAATTCAGCAAGGGAATAGCCCTAACATGAACAGAGACATCCTCTTCATGCTCGCACCACTGCAAACAGGAAGAAAAGACAAGCACTTCCTCTGTCACTGTGACACTCGGGCTTTGTCTGGCTCAGGTGGAACTGTGCAGAGTTATGTGATGGTTAAAGGTAGCTCTTTTCATTTTCCCATGAAAAGAAGATGCAAATCAAAGGTATAACTTTCGTTTGGGATATTACTGTTGAACAAATCTCACAAACTAAAAGGCTATTTGTGCATTACTTAATAGAATAAATGTTAACTTATTTTTCTATAGCACATGAAAGTGTGACGTTAATTCAAGTGATTTTATTGTTCTGAGGGGGCTGTGACAGATGTAAAATAAAAGCGATGACTGTCTTCTAGTCTGTTATCAGTGTGACCGCATGACCATTCATTCAACCAACTGTCTTGTTGGGTTTTGTGTACATGTTTTGCAAAAAAACACCCACAGGCTCATCACCTGTGTTCAGATGAGATAACAATAAGCAGAGCACACCAGTTCCTGAGTACTGGTCTGAAACACCAGGATCTGTTGCGCTGCTGAATACTTTATGTGTACATGACGAGCAGGAACAAAAGCTGTCACTGCGGAGTGTGTCTGAGAGATAGTGCAACAAAAGGTGAAATGTAAACAACAATGACAGTGATTAATCAACTTTTGTTGACCTTGTGAGGCTTCTGCCACTCCTTGAGCATTTGCAACAGTGGCGCCAGAAAGAACTGCCAACCCCTATTACCTGACTGATTTTAAGGAACTTGTTGGCTGATCACCAAGACCGACTCATGCCGACATCAACACAAATTTACACTGACCTCTTGACTTGTGTAATATCCGGTAATGACTACAACATAGACAGAACTGTCTGACCTTTTCTTTATTGACAGTATCATTAGGTTTAAACAACTAACACCGTTGTTTGGTACATTCATGAACATGAAGGCCCTCGTGGCCCATTGTGTCATGCAGTTAACTGCAACTCTAAACCAACTCCCATTGATAAAGGAAAAAAAGAGGGTTCTTTGAAGAACACGATGTGCAGCCAGTTGTGGAGAAGCATGCATGTTGCTATTATTGGTGCTTCTCACTCAAACGTGCCTCAGCCATCCCGGCACTCGCACTCAGCACTGACCCAAAGGGTGGCTGCTAATTTGGCATGGAGAAAACACGAGTTCCGAACTGAATGAAGGGTCTGACACAGCCACTCCGCTGGGAGGAGAGTGCAGCTTCACAAGGCAAACTGAGTGACATCACACTTGGATAAAAAAAAAACCCAAAGAAAACATAAGGAGCTGTGGATTCAGCAGGAAGAGGAAACTGCAAAAGATGCCTCAGAAGAGAATAGAGTTAGTGAGCCTTTACTTTTACGAGACTAAATGTGATGTAGCTGATTTTTAAGTCTTGTGCAATTTACACCAATTTGTTGTTTAATTTGTGACATTTAGCTTTTCAAAACTCAGCTATGAGAAAATGTATTTTTTAATTTGAAAATGAGGAACTTTCTGCAATTTAAACATGTAAATCCCCTAAAAGCACCAAAGAACTTCCTGAACACTGAAATAAAAAAGGAACAAAACAATGCTTTTAAATGCATTAAACTCTATGTTGGGAAATAAACAACACTGTGTGGGTGGGAACTGGTGGAGCTTCAACATTATCCACTGCAGAGGCTCATTAGAAATCCTTCAGCTGCATTAAAGTGGGTGGTGAGTCTTCTGACTTTTATTACCGGTAGGCTGACAAAGAGTGAAACTCTAAAAAGAAGAACAATCAGTTTTTGTTGTTATTGTCTGGTTGTGGATCGCTACCAGAACAAGTGTGTAGGTGTACAATAATCCTGAAATACTTGTTTGTACCGAACTTGAGTTTGTTTTAAACAACATCTCATCTATTTAATTGTTTGAAATGTATTTCTGTTAAAAAAGTTTGTATTTAGTAGTTTTTTAATATTAGTAATAATATGTTACATATTAATGAGCACAATTTTTGGACAGCATTTTTATTGCATGTGTTGTCAAGAATTTATTTACACCGTCCTAATATCAAACTCACTGGGGTACAAACGAGGTATTCATCCACAGCTGAAAATAGTTCCAAGTTAATGCAGTATTTACTCTTCTCTGAATAATATTTGCTCAAAGCGACAGCCAGAGATATTTAGAGAAATTTTTTAGCATTTTGTAAAACAGCTGAAAGCTTTCATTATTTTTAGCCGGATTGATTGGGCAGCAAACAAGGTGAAAAGAAAAAAATCACAAAGTATTGAGAGATGGACTCTTTCACTAGTTTAAAATTTAACATTCATGTTGCTTATTTTGTGAGATTTGTTGACAATAACAGAAAATAACAGCCAGATCATTCATACTCTTGCATTTATATATTTTATTTTAAAATAGATGCAACTAATTATAATTACGTTGCTTGAAATGTTTCTCTTTGAGTTTCTGACTAAATACAGAACATTGAGTTTCTTGCATTTCTTCCTCAAACCAACACAGTTTGGTTCACCACACACATTTTTTGGGAGAAAAGTCATCATCTTATTATCACCTAATAATAGTTTGAACCAAAAGCTTTTTTTTTTGGCTAGTAGCATGCAGCATGTGTGTGGCAACGTTTAGCACAGTATGTCAGCACACTTTAAATAAGTTTCCACAAATTAGAGGATTCTTCTTCATCGAAGACTGTCTTTTTTTTCTGACTAAAATAGAGTTCTACTAAAAAGACGCAAACAATTTTTCTGTATTTTGAAGTTCTAGTGAAAAACTGCAAACTCTCTTTGAATGCTGATATTTACATAGCAATTACTGGCAAGATACAAAAAAAAAAAGCTCAAAACCGTCTAGTTTTGGAGAAAAAAAAAGAAAAGAAAAACATGCTTTCTTTCATTGCTGTGTTTTCAGTCAGGAAAATTTATTGTGTTTGCAAACATAATTTCATGCTCTGTATGTAATAATCAAAACTGGGCTCTTCCATTCTACATGATCCTGTGGTTATTCTTTACGTTGCTGTGCTGCTGTATCCTCAGAAGACCAAAAGTTGCGGCGCAATCTCCTGAGAGAAAATGTTAAATGATACGTTTTCATTTAGAAAGCCAAATGTCATCATCATGTCTCTGTCCCTTTTGCTTTCAGACCATCTGGTTGATGTGGTGAGCGGGCAGAGCAAGTAAGAACATGGGAGGGAGACATTTATCATCCTCTAGACTTCAGAGTTGTAACTCTGCCTGCTTGGAAATCCTGTAGACAGTCAGCGGGGAAAAAAAAAAATGGTGGTGGCGATTGAATTACAGGAGTTGCCGAGCCGCTGCTTTGGTCTTTCAGTTTTAGGTGGCAAACACTAATCTAACTGGTGCAGCTCTTCGTATTTCCTGTTTTAATTCCTTATTGGGGCAGAAAAGTCTCATCTCTAATGGCATTCAATTCTGTCAAACAGTGAACCATTAGGCTGCCAGCTGGGAGTGTTTGTAACTCATGACTGTTTCTGCACAAGCTTGTCTAAAATGATACCATCTCTGTCAAAAACTAAGATTCGCTCATGTTTGAGCGTTGTACTTGCTTCCATGCCCCATGTTTCCGTGGTATGTCATTTCATTAGAAAATTCACACATGAGCGCTGACTTTTTGTCCTCTCGAAATTTGACACTTTGCCAACTTGCCACTCTTTCTGAATAAAATAAAAAGATTCTGGTGCATCTTTTTATTCGTTTTTGTTCCCAGACTTGTCTGGTCTACCATGTCGCCTACAATGTTGTCTTGTTGACTTAGAGACATGCAAAGACAGCGTGTTGAGTGAATGGATGAATGACTCCTGGCCAGCCTGAGGTCGTTTCTTTTTTTTCCCTTCTTTAACACACACAATAAGTTAGCGATAATGTAAATTGCTTGAAATCATACTGTACCCAGCAAAGTGTCAAACACATTAACTGAACTTTGGTCCCTTAAGAACACTCAATCCCTCCTGTATACATGACTGACAGTGATGGATTGTAGCAGCTGAAGACTGAATCGTCTGTTCTTGCTTTTTAGGAAACCTGTCACTATTTCACGACATCGGGGATTATTAGGAGTTGCGCTTAATGTCATATTTGTTAGGATCAAGGAGGCCAAGTCTCCCATCTGTCTTCCTAAATATCTGATTAACCCCGAGGACCCTTTCAACTCAAAGATTCTGATGTAGCATAATAGGACAAAGGAAATCAGAGAACTGTAATATTCAAGTTTTATTCAATCAAAAACTAAATTGTAAAAACATTTGATTTTAGGTGTGATAACTTTTATGTTCCAAAATAATAACTTACTTATGTCCGATCACCTCCAAAACATATGAGCACGTAGGCCATAATGAAATATAAAAGTGGACCAAAGTGTCTTCAGAAAGGTCATCCTTAAACGAAAACTAAGCACAAATTCTGATTGTTAGTGAATAAATACAATACAATAGAACTCAACAAATAAAAGCAGAAGCTTCTCTTGTACCTAATTTGGTATTTATTCTAAAATAAATTGTTTGGGGGATGTTTTATGTCAATTCCTAACAGCATCTGAAAGTGGCCCACCTGCTGCCTCTGAGCACAGCGTCTGCTGAAGACGCCGTGGGGGGTTTCACTTGCTCCCCTGATTGATGACCATAGGTCTCGCAGGAAGTAACCTCACCACCATGAAGGAGTGTTTTCCGAACCCCAAGTGGCATCCGGGAAAAACATGAGCGACTCCAGTCAGGGAGCGTGTGCATCCAAAGGCCATCTTAACGTTTGGATTTACTGACTCACTTGGGAGTTTCCAGCAAAAGAGGAAGTCGGCTTCTGCAAATTCGACTCGAAAATCTTCTTCTTCTTTACAATTTCAAAGCTTTTGACTTCAATCAGTTATTATTTTGAAAAAGCTTTATTTATGCGGTCAGTTTCACATTTGGGCTTTCTCTGAGAAGTTCATTTCACCCAAAGTGGAAAACAAATCTTACTGTCCAGCTAAAGATCGTCGAAACAATTATTGATTCAGACAAGTTTTAGTATTCAGAAACATATTTAGAAAATATGATTGTATGTTTTGAATATTAATACAGGTAAAAAATAAAACTTTCATATAATTTATTTTCATCAATTTTCTGTCAAAAAAAGATCACTAATTTCACTTGGTGACCCTAATTGTATGTTACTAAAAATGTTTATTGCTTTGTCACAAAGATTTAACTCATCAAAGAGCTATAACACTAAATTGTGCATTTTCATTCATTGTTAAAACCTTTATTTTTTTATATATACAAACATTTAAATTTGGGGTTTTAGTAGATATTTCCCCTCAATGTGACTTAAATTCAAGGGTCAACATTTAACCTGGTTTTATAAAAGTTTTATTATATAAGAAAAAACTTGATGCATCTACAGATAAAAACCAACCAGAACTAAACCTGTTATCAAACCAACTGTGTCCCATCAACATGCACCAAGAAACTCTAAGCACAACTGAATTTTATTCAATTATTAATAAAAACTTAGGTTCTCAGAATGATAGAATTAAAACGAATTTCTTTTGATTTCAAGACAAATAATATTTTTTTTGTTTGACAACTGGAACAAGACAAGAACCTAATTCCCTTTTTAAACAACACATATAATTTATTTTAAATTAAATATGACTCATAGGCTACATAATATTTGTTTAAATAATATTTCAGAATTAAGGATTTTTAAAAACACGTCTGCACTAAAAGATTCATAAAGTTAAAAAAATGCCTTTTGTGTGGCCTTTAATTATTACGCAACGCAAAACTCTACAAACAAAGTAGAAATATTTGCAGTTTTTTAAAAAAAAAACAGTTAAATGTTATTAAACTGAGTTATGGAGAAAAGTTCGAGTCAAACGGAAGCACGAATGTTGAGTGAAACCCAGTTGAACCAGGAAGCAGAGCTGTGAGGAGGCCGCGGGAATAAACAGTTTACAGAGACACGAAAGGGCAGAGATGTGGGCCTGGACGCTTTTCCAAACAGGAGAACAAAATCCTGAATCCTGACTGTGAACTGCTCTCCTGGTGATCAAGGTGTACGATCAGCCCTCAGATTGCCATCATGGCGGGGATCAATTACAGCCCAGATAGCATCAGCTGAGGCGCCCAGCCTGTGGAGAGCTGCATGGCTGAGTAAACAAAATTACATTTCCCACTAAATGCTCCACTAATCGACATTAGGGTTGAAATAAAAAATAAAAACGCTTTCACGTGAAGAGAGCATTTTCCCCCTCTTCTCATTAAAAGCAAAACCGAGCCTCCTCCACCTTCTTTAATAATCCAAGAATGTCAGAAGCATATAAATATCAACAAAATCCACCTGAGTAAAACAGAAAAGCCTCTTTTTCTCAGATATTTGAGTCCAATCAGAACGCCTCGGTGCCGTTTGGATCAATGAATCTGGAGCAACACATGGCATCAAACACAGCCTTTATTTGTGGAATATTTACAAAGAAATTATAAAAAATATAATTAAAGCTTTGGCATATATTTATATATATATTTTTTACATTTTGACAATTTTAAACTTTTTTTTTTCTCCGCACAGATCCTGGGCACAAATTCGGATTATATCATAAAAGGCGAATTATTTGTTTTTATGCAAAAACATCGAGCAAATTGACAAAAACAAAAAAAGTTTCTTTTAATTTTCTTTCTTTTTTTTAAATAGCCTCGCGTCTGTTATTCGTTACTAACAGGAATTTCCTTAGAAATAAAAGCAAACAAATGGTCCATGTTTGAGGAGGGAAAGCAGCTTACATTCAAACGGCCATGAAGGCCAACACATCTGAGATGTTTGACTCCCAAAGCGGCTGTTAGTGAACACACTTACTGTTGGAGCTGCTGACATGAGTTCTGCTAAATGTGTCTGGTTATTAGGGTGGGATAAGTCCAGGTTAGGATGATGAGGTAGTGAGACTGAGTCCGTGCACACTGTTCAAGTCTTCATGCTGCTGCTGTTTGCTCAGGGGGCTGGGGGGCTTTCTGTCGCCTGTCAGCAAGAAACCATGCAAAAAAAAAAAAAAAGAAATTAGGAGTTTCTCCAAGGAATAAAGACGTGAATGTAAATATTTATCCACATGTTGGACCAGAATTATTCAAATATGTCATTATTTTGTAAATTATTATTACTGCGTTATCGCTTTAAATTTCCGTGCGTAAAAAGAAAAAAACTATTTCAATCAATATAATAATAACAATATTACGGTTAATAATAATAATAATAATAATAATAATAATAATAATAATAATAATAATAATACCTTCTCGGACTTGATGCTTGAAGGTCATGGGTGAGTGGATCTCCCCCGCGTGCATGTTCATCCCGCTGCCCGGGTGGGACAGAACCGGACTCTGAGGCTGCCAGTGGTGGCCCGGGGCCACATAGCCCCCCGCTGGGCCGCTGTACACCCCGTACTGGTTGCTTGGGGAGTAGGCGCACGCGGACACGTAACTGGACAGTGTGGAGGAAGGCTGCAGGAGAGGAGACAGGGAGGAAAAACATAATGATCAGAATTTAAAAAAACAAACAAAACGCGGTGGCCTTTAGCCTCAGAAGCAAACCGAAATAGTTTCCATAAATAAATATACAATACAGAATTCTTTATTTGACTCTCGTTTGGCAAAAATGTATCTTTTTGACGAAAGCAATAATTCACTTTTCAACATTTTCAATACAAATAGTTTTTATTTAGAATAAACACATGAAGGCGAAGTGTTTAGACGTGCTCAGATTTCAAAGGTAAATATTTTTTCCCTTTCTTTTGTTTTCTTTTACCTGAGCATATTTGATGTCCGCGTCGATGGCTGATTTGTCGATCCCGTTGACCGCGTGAGGCGCAGGGAAAGCTGCTCTGTTGACGCTGCCCCACTCCTCCATTTTTGTTGGATATCCCTCCGCCCCAGGAATAGCTGAATTCAAAACATTAAATGAATCCAAATTTATAAATAAAAAAAAATTGGGTCAAGACTAACACTGTCATTAAACGAAGGAGGGTAGCCTTTTAAATGATTTGAAAATATTCATTTTTCATTATTTTTGGAATTAGTTCCCTAAATTTGTCTAAAAATATTTTTTTTAAAATGAAAGCTTTTCTAAAACTGTGCTTTTGTGCTCGTAGTGTTGTTAAAACAGCCCCACTGATTTTATATTTAATGTGTAAAAACGATCCTGTGTTTGTGAGACAGTGTTTATTTAAAACCAACAAAATATATATTATTTAAAGATCGACAGCTTGTCATAAAAGATATCTGATTAAAGAATAATTAATAAATTTGCCCATATTTGTGAAGTCCCACATTTATTATCCCAAATTTGCCTAACCAAATACTGAACCCATCAGAGAGCATTGGTTCGATTTTGCCTCAGACTGTCATATAAATAATACTGAGTTATTTGGCAGAAAATCCTCTCAGCCTTCACAGTGGATGAAAACACAGAATATAAAAGACAAATGTTTTTAGCGACTGTTTAAGGTTGGATCTAGCAGGTGAGCAAGGTGTTTGCAAATGCATCGTCCCATGAAAATGCCTATTGAGAGTGACCTTACTGCGTTCTGGCTGAATGATGAAATGGCAGACGGTGCTGCTTTTAATAGATAATTTGTTCAGCCTGTTGCCAAAACAGACCTGAAGGAGTGAAATGGTTATTAATCAACAACAAGCAGCTGTTTGGGTTGATTACTCTCACGTTTGAGGATCAGTGCAGCGTAAAAGAGTTGTTCCCCACCTGTGGGATCCATGAAGGCTCGTAATCCCAGGATGTTATTGACGGTGTGTGGAGAAGGCCAGGCCCTGGATATGCTCACATGTCCAGCGGTCACGGGCATTCCAGGTGGGGTGCCCATTTTAGTGCCTGTCGGAGACATAGTGTTTGGGTAGGAATAAGGGTATAAGTGGTTGTAAGGGAGGCCGGCCTGCGCCGACACTTGTTTGTTGCTCTCATACTGGTTGGGCTGGGACAGATTCCCAATTTTGTTGCGTAAAATCCTGCTGATCGAGCTCACAGACGGCACGTTGTATTTGTCACAAACCCCGTCGGCCAAAAGCCTGTCCCTGATCTCCCAGGCAAAGATCCCGGGGTCGCTCTGTTTGTATTCCCTGATGTTTTTCACCACGTTTGGCGTCGTGACGCGCGGCTTGCTCCCACCGATGGCACCGGGCAAGATGGAGCCCGTCTCGTTGTACCTCGCCAAAATCTTGCTCACGCAGCCGTGGGAGACTCGGAGCTGCCGGCTTATGTCGCAGGGTCTGATCCCGATCTGGGCCAGCTCCACGATTCTCAACCGTATGGCGTTGGGCAGGGGTCTGCCGTTGACGAACACACCGCCTAGTTGGTTCACCTCCCCATAGGTTTGCTCTTCAGGAGAAAGAACACAGACAACACGTTTTACCTCCTGGAGGTGGGTCTGTCTGAACAAATATATTCACATCCTCGTGTTTTGATAGATTTGCACATCAACTAACTGCGTAAAACTGTCCAACTCATTAAAAGCTTCTACATTCACGCCAAGCAGCGACAGCAATTTACAACACAGACTGAGCTCGTGCCCACAGACGTCTGTTTAGGCCTGTGTGCTTTTTTTTTTACAACTGCTCAAAAGCGTGCAAACGGTTAAACAGGCTTTCCCCTCCAAAGCGCACAAAAACACTATTAAATAGGCGAGCATGAAGAATAGACATCAGAGAACCCTTCAAAGAAAAGCTCGCCGTCTAATTGGTGGTGTGGTTCCATTTAAAGCTCCAAACAGCCACTCTTGCTCTGTAGTAGTAAGGGAAAATCTACCTTATAAAAAAATCTTTATTTACGTGATCTTTGAATCAAAATGCGTTTTTCTAGCTGCCATTGAAGCATGCACTCGTTAGAAGCTTACCCATTTGCCTGTACAGTTCGAGATGCTGGCAAATAAAGATGTTCCTCCAAAATAGCGACGCAAGAAAAGGAAAGGGGGGAGAGAGGAAGGAACCCCCAAAACCCAGAAAACAAAAAAAGTCAGCCTCTTTCAGCCTCGTCCGACTGCAGCGGGCTCCCCTGTTTATTGGCTGGAAGCGAGTGACTGCTGCGCGCAATGGCACCGGAGCGATCTTCATCCGATAAACGCAAATTGGAGTTGTCCCTGGGAGTCCGCAGGCTGCTGGAATTAATTTGACGCGTCCTCCACGTCAGTCTCCGCCGTTCCAGGCCGACCCTCTCCTCGCGCTCTCATTGGCAGTCCCGCCGCTGGAGACGCTGTCAGCCAATAGGAAGCCCATCCGGTCGGCGCTGCGCAGCCTCTTTGCTTATTTTGCATACAGGGAGGTGGTGGTGGTGCTGGTGGTGGTGTGGGGGGAGACGTGACAGAGCGAGGGAAACGTTTCTGCCAACATACAGCCCCCTGGTAAGGACTTATGCCAAATAGATAGAAAATCGTTGCCAAAATTCTGAACTTAAAAACTTTGACTACTTAAAAATAACTTGAATTAATTAATTTTATTAGCACGATCCACAGGTTTTTGTGGTAAACAGATTTAATGTAATTTATTCCATCAGTACATGTATTTACTTTGTGTTTATACTTTTTTTTTTGGGGGGGGGGGATAATATTTATAATCAGTCTCATTGATCCAGTAGAGCAAAAGAAAAACCGAACTACAGGCCTGGCTTCTTTTTTTTTTT
>JAVKLF010000002.1:13281660-13295381 GCA_034783495.1 Millerichthys robustus | reverse complement strand
CAAACAGCCAATCAGAGGCGTCATACCGCCACGTGTCCCCCCGCCCCCCTCCAAAAAAAAAAAAAAACCACACACACACCCATGTGGGCCTGCATGCATGGAGTCACCATTTTTATTAACTGAGATAAAAAGCGAGATAATTTGGTGTTCGTGAGTTCACGCGCAGGATCCAACTTGCCTTCGTGACAAGTGGAGAATATTTGAGCTTCTGTCTGTTTCTCCTGAATGCACACCGAGGCTTCAGTTTGATTTTGGCTGACGTTTACTTTGCTGTGACAGAAAGTAGCTGCAATAATTAAATAGCTATTTTTGGAGCTATCCAGTTTTCGTGATGCTAAACATACAATTATAACAAATCTGCAAGTTTTATAGTTCTTCTTTAAGACCCATTGGCCATTTTTTTTTACAGAAAAATCGATGTTTATCCTGTTAAAAGCCAACCAATCCGGACCTGTAAAGAACCGCACGGACCCTCCTCTCCTCAATAAAAGGCAGTTTTGTCCGATCCTATCTGCTGCAGAGGCGGGGATGTGGAGCTTCTTTGTGCTGCTGAGATTTTGCTCACTTCTTTTATGGCCACGAGACCCACTCTGAGCTGTAGAACGCGCCTAATGAGGAGGTGCAGCGGTGCCACGTGAGACATGCCAGCTTTGCTCCATAATAGTTCGTGACCTCCACCAAACACGTCTCGTGTTTCTTTGGCTTCTGCTCTCACTTCCAATCATTCCGTTTGTCTGAGGATTGGGCCTTTTTGGGATGGAGCAGTTTAGCCATATTTTGAGGTGGTGGTGCTCAAGCACCTCCAAATTTGAACTCAGCACCCCCTGAAAATAAAGAAACTATAATTATTATCTGTGAGGTTTTATTCTCAACCCTTAGGTTCACCGAAGTGTTGAATTGGAACTAGATGCACTCCATGTATCCGTTAACACTCAAACTTCCGTGTTTTCCTGGGCCTTAAACGCATCACAGCCGAGCGGAGCAGGTTTAGAAACAAAATGAGATGAAGAGGAAAAGTTGGAGAGACCGCTATGTTAGTTTTATTTATGGTGGAATATTGAGCTTTTCACGTGTCTGCAGCCATCCTTACTTCATTATGTAGTATTTAACCTTTTTAATTGGCCAAAACTATTTTATTTTGTATGTGAATGTTTACAGATAGTCAGTGAGATTTAGAAAATTGCACCAATGAAAGTTTTGCCTTGGGTGCCAAATTGGCTAGTTGACCCTGTCAAAGAACCACCCCTGGGAATCAGAGCACAACTGCTTTATTTATAATAAAGATGTATTCTAATAGCTTTAAGTCCATAAAATCTGATGCAAAGGAACTTTGTGACTTCTTGCTCTAATATACATAACGGATTCACAGACTTTTCTGAGCTTTTTTCATGATTATTCCAAGCTAACTTTGAGTTCTTTGCATGCAAACTTAGAATTAAGGCAGCAAAAAGAAAAACTAGAGGTACATTTAACACAGCAGATAAGTGCTGAAGGTTGACCTGTCTCAGTTTAGACAAACATTTGTTTTATCAAGCCAGTGAGAAAAACAGAAATTTACCACCTTGACCAGAGGAGAACTTATTTATCCAACTCTATCCATGAGATTTAAGTTGTAGTTATTTGTTGCAGCAATTAAATAGGGAGTGCAATTTTATTAAATATTTATTACTATAGTTACTATTCAGTTTGTCACTTCGATCACAACGAGAGTGAAACATACAGAAAAAGTGTTTCTCTTTGAACTTGATATATTAGATGACAAAATGGTTTGTTTTGTCTGTAATTGAAATTACATAATTTATTCCTGTTTTGTCTGCTCAAAGTGCCGCCATGACAAAACGGGGATGTGAAGACACCAACACGGAGGATCAGAACTTGTTGAGGGATAATTTCTAAAACAGTTGAGTCGTGCAAAACGCATCTTTGTCACATGTCTTATGACCGCAAGCCCTGTTTGCAAAGACAATTCTTATATCTACATATTTAGAAAATACATGTGAGTAAATATAAGTACAGCATTAATTTATTGCTGTTAGTATTCCTGGCTGAAAGATAACTCATGGAACATTTATGATCACTAGAAAATATTCACACAAGCAGAAAGAGAATTGAAAACAGCTCCATGATGCTGCTTGAACATCACTCCTCCCATCCTCCCTCTTTCCTACGTGTTGAGATGTATTTACATTTAGATAGAGGTGTATTTGTAAGCCCTTCATTTCCTCCTAAACAAAATTCCCCATGGCTCCAAGTTCCTTCCTGTTTAAAGTCTGTCATTTAAAAGCACAATAGTAATTCCTTCAGATGATGAAGCAGGTGCTTCTTATAGTGCTTTTAATTCAGATGGGGCATGTTCATTTTGAAAAGACGCAGTAAACACCATCTTAGTTACAGACCAATATAATATTTAAACAGGTGTTATAAGGGATAATGACAGTTATATAAAGTTAAAGGATGTTCTGTTTAATCTGTTTAATTCATCAACCCCACTTAAAACAAATAGAGTGGAAATATACCAGGAAATAATTTACTTTAGATGCAAAAACAACTACCTCTTTTTAAACAAAAAAATCCTTTTCAAGGTTACTAATTCATACAAAACAACTTGATTAATTTAATTTCTTCATGAAGAATTTTGTTTTGTTATCTTCTTTATGGTCTTATTTACTTTTCTGTCTTTGTGATAAGTGACCACTTGTGAAAGGATATGTTTATGAGTAAAACCTTTCACTAAAAGCACAAAACATTATATCTCTGAACTGTGAATGTGTGGAAAAAAGAGGAACAGCGCCCTCTTTGGCCATTAGCAGATCAAACATGCACGTTAAAGAGCTAAAACCTTTGATAAAATATTCTATTTATCGTTTTAAGTTCCGTCTTTAAAAAGTGCAAAATAATGTCTTGTTTTTGCTGGAACATTAAATAAAAAAACATTTTTTGCAGACATTAGTTATGTGTTATATAAAAAAAAAATAAAATCTTTTTTTTACATTCTCTCTTACTTTGTTTCATACTCGTGTGATTTCTAACTACGTCATAAACTCTCAAGTCAGGCAGTGTATGCAGATTGTTCAGTTTGTGTGCTGCTTTTACTCCCATGCATGGTTTTTGTTTGGCAGTCAGGCTTTGCTTCACTGGATCTGTTGTCAATTAAGAGGAGGAACCTTAATTGCTTTTGGAGCACTTCAGACTCCGTTCATGGCTGATTCAGGGCTGCCCTACTTGGAAATCAGCCCAGAAAGTCAAAAACAGCAGGTCACACGTGGAAACTAACATCAACCTTGTATTCTGCAATTCACAATTCTGCTGTCTCTCCTTTATGATTTATTTTTAACTTAAAACTTTTTGTTGTTTCTCAGAAGTTAATTTCTTCACTTGGCAGTAAAGCAGTAAGACACCTGTAACAATATTGCTGCAGTCTCTCCTCAGCTGACCCATATTGAGCAGTAAACCCACTTGTGTGTCATGAATTATTCAGATTACAGTTGCTGTGTGATTCCGTCCTTCTTGGGCTTCAGAATGCCAGATCCTCAGTGGAAACTTGTGCAAGAGACATTCAAGGCCTCTGTCAGAAGCAGTGTGATATTGTTTTCCGCCAAACCAGAAATCAAGGCCTTGGAGAGGCCTTTTTTATGTCAGGGATGGGGGAACTGTATGTTTTCTGACAGTTACTCCTTTTAAGATTAATGGGCTTATGAAAACCGTGTGTCGTCTTTCAAACGCAGAGCTCAGTATCAGTCAGTGTTACCAGCATGACTGCCTTCTTCTGACAAATAAATCTCAAAGATGGATTGGATACTGCCAACAAGGCACACCAAAGAAACACAATTTGTTGTTTTGCGCATTTGAGAGAACTTGAAGATAACAAAGGCAAACCAATTTTCTGCACACTATTTTCTTACAAAAAGGAGAAGACATTTAGGTTTGTTGTTTAGGTTTGTTAAGACAAACTTAAATAAAGTCCTAAAGTGCTTCTTCTTCTTGAACATAGAGAAGTGCAGGGATGTTTCCTTTTGCTGTATCAGTGCACTGACCTCATTGAACTGCAGCCAGATGCTCATAAATACATTCCCTTATTTCTACCCTGCTGTGGGTGCCAGTTAGGTCAGGAAATGGGTTTGTTTTGGGTGTTCTTAGTATATTCCAGCTAGAGCCGCGCTTTCACGTTTCTCATAAGAGAGCTGTGCTGATTTCCTGAAATGCGCATGCATTCCTGCTTGTGGTTGACTGTAACGGTGGTGATCTGTTGAAAGCTGTAAAAACAGAGTCCAGTGTTCATATAATGGAGACTTGTTTGTTCCAGACACCTGTGGATTAACCCGCTGGGCATCTCTGAGTCCAGGTTTGGGAACGTAAAAGAGAAAAGCAACCAGAGCTCAGTCAAACTTTGTCAGAGAAATACAAAGTCTCGTCAAGTTAACCATGAATACAAATTAGTCTCATGGCAGAGATCACTTCTGCAAAGGAATGGCTGAGCTTCGCTCTATCATACTGGTGGTGAAAAGTTTGACATGTTTGAGTTGAGTCGGGACAGACAGACCTGCAACCAAGCCTGGACTTGCTGGCCAAGAAAAAAAGTCCCTCACAGCTCCCCCATTTTCTTTAACATGCCCCTTCCTGACTGGATGTGCTGTTTAGGATGGCTCACCTTGTTTTTATAAGGGTGGTGACTTATATAGTCTAATTTGTCCTTTTCAGCTACTTGTCCATTTACAACATTTAGTGTAGGAGTAGGAAAGTTCTGTTAGAATCATGCATCATTGTTTGATCAGTAAATATTTGTTGGGTGAGATGGTAGGTGCATCTCCAAACAACAGATAAATCTCATGGCGAGATGATTCTGATCTATAAGAACAGTTATGGTTTTGGCTTTATTTGTATTTATTGATGTTAAATGTTTTGGGTCAAATACCAAGTGATTTAAAAAAAATTGTGTTTTAGATAAACCAAAATGAGAGGCAAAAAATAAAATAAAATTATTGCTTATTGGCTCTGGTGAAAACCGATCCACATCTGGAATGTAACAAGGAGTCAGAACTATACATTGTATTTTCTTTCATTTTTGTTTCACAGCATGTAATTGCAAGAAATGTACAGACATGAAAATGCAAAAATGCCCTCCGATCGATTATTTTATTTAAAATATATAAACAAGTCAAACATTTCATGCAACATACTCAACAAAAAATAGGAAAGAAGCAATGGAGGAAAAAGAAAAACACAAAATTGAACAAATAACACAAATGGTGACGAGTGATAGTGACACGACTGAGCATGAAAAAAATAACATCTACTGAAACTTTGCTGATTGTGACTCATCACTTTGTGTCAAACTCTGTCAGAGGTCAATCAGTCAGTTCTATGCAAAACTGCACAGATATTTTGTTGTTTTTGTAAATGCTTACAGCTTTCTGGTACTTGGAATGAGTTAGAGCAGAATATTGTAACACATTTGTACATTACAAGGAATCCAACAACAACCATTAAAGACCATTGTCCTGTTAAAATATGACCTAAATTTAAAGAAACTAATGTTAAAAGCAAAGGTTAGACTGGTATTAAAGAAACAAATAATAATTATTACATTTTGTCCTCTATAAAAATTAGTAGTTATTCTGTTTAATTTAGTAGATATAATGTATGATATTTTAAATGATATGATAAATGATAAAAACTAAACTTGTCCTCAGATTTTATACTGAGAATTTAAACATGTTCCGTGCGAGTCAAATTAAATATAATCCAATTCTTGCTAAGTATTAATTAATAGGGGATTTATAAGCATGGGATCTTCTGAGAAATAAGTGTTGTAGACAGAATACTTCTAAGATTTTAAAGTCAAATTCACCTGTATATTGTGTTTGTTTTGTCAGACAACAGATTCTAATTGGACATCATGTAAATCTTGCTGAAGAACTCCCTCTGCTGTGGTCGACAAGGCCAGCAGAAAGCATAAACAGCCTGGGGTTGCACAACTAAACGTTTTGTGGTAACAGTTACAAGTAAGATTATGAGTCATGTCAAACGGTGTTGACAGGCGCCGTAATGATGATGGTGTGTGTGGTGGAGCCCACATGTGGTGATGTTGTTCTTTGGAACAGCTTTGGAAAACGTAAAACGAAATACCAAGTTGCTCAATGTCGGTGTTGATGTGACCATATTTGAGTTTTGTGCGCCCATTTTACAGCTAATTATGGGGCTTTGGCCAGAAGTCTCGGTGCGTCTCCAAGGCAACTTGTCGTGTTGTGAAACATCAAGAACTTCACTTCACCCTCGCTAATTAGAGGACATTCAGTGGTGTTGAAATTCACAACATCTGTCACCATCTTCCAAACACCATCGATTCATTAACCTATTACACTTCAGAGAATGTGTTCAACGTGATGAATTAACTGATATTTATTTAGTGTTATCTTTTGTGCTGTTCAGTACTATTATGTTGTTATCATAGATTGGTCAATGGAAGGTCTGAAGAGGAGAGAATCTTGTCAACAACCATGTTGATAAATCCAAATCTCTCTGCTTTAATTTATGGTACAATTATCTCCACGGAGAAGCTTCTGTGGAGCTTTTGAAGTGGGCCTACATGCTGCAGACCCCAACCTGCTGCCACGTCTCACAACATCGACAGAGATGGAAGTCTGCACTGAAAGGAAAGAGGAAAAAAAAACATATTAAGGCTTCAAAAAAACTAAACAAAACAAAAACTTTTCAGGATCACAGAGCTGAATCTATTGGCAGAGCTGTAGTTCTGACTGAGTTTCTTTTGCTAAAAACAAGAGTGTACCTGAGAATTTGAAAATAAGATGTCAGGTAATATGTATTCTTTTGAGAAACGCAACTTGGATTTGTCCCATTTTATATTATCACTATTTTACACTAAAATAAACACTGCTTGTCTTGACTAAAAATCTGATTATTACTCATAGTTCCTTTTTGTACCTCTTTGAACCACCTGACCTTTACTTTGGAAAACCCCAAAATCCCCTTTAGCTTCTCTGTCATAACTTTACCTTGCAGGATCAAGTGTTCTTGCAGGGAGAGATAAGTTAGTGTAAGTGGTACGACCCGTCAGCCAAGAACTTTTTGAAAGTGATACCCACTCCTCTGACTGTTTGACCAAACCAAGCGAGACGTTATAAGCATTCTACAGCTAAAATGTTTGAGTTTAAGCTGATTTGTCACTGTCTCGTTGTCTTCAGCCGATTCATCATGAGCCATTCTCTAGCTTTTTTTATTTTCTAAAATGAAACCAAGACAAGTGAAAGCAAGCCCAGGAGGACAGGTTTGATGGGCTACTTTTAATAGTTTTCTTTCCCCAGCACACATGTCAGGTGAAAGCATTATTCAGATTTTCCATCTGAACGTGGGATAGAGGGGAAGATGTTTTCAAAATCAAAGACATGCAAGTTTATTTTCTTTCAAAGTTTCTTATTAAAATTCAACTGCATTACAATTTCTGACAAAAATCAAAAACATTACAGAATAATTCGCATCATCAATAAGCACATTCTGTGGCTTTGCAAGTTCATAGAAAAGTGAAATTATTTAAACTCTGTCTTTAATGCTTTTATGCAAAAAACATTCCTAACACTTACTTTTCTTCCCAGCACTAAAGGTCATATCAAGTTCTGAGGGAGGAGCGAATAACTGCGATCGTTATCAACAAGACGGTGCAAAGTGATGACATATTTGCAGAAGCAGCCTGTCTAACAAGAAGTGTGTCACGGGTGACTGAGGACAACCAGTTGGTTATTCATCTCATCATTTTTGAAGCACTGACAAAACTGTGGGCTCAGTTACACGTTTTTGTTCTGAGAAAAGTATAAAACCCACACAAAGATGCCCAATGTGACAGTGAACATCATCAGATACTGTATATGTTAGCAATCACTCTATTAAGAACTTAGGCAAGATCTGTTTGGAAAATGTTTTTTTAGGTAGAAGATTATTAAATAAACACTTCCCATTTTTCCAATATTTTAAAACAAACAGATAAAACAGGACCCTGTGATGGACTTGCGACTGTCAGGTGCACCCCCGCCCCTCGTACTGTGAAAAATGCTAAAAGTATTCTGAGTGTCCAATAACTGCTGACATTTGTTGAAAATGCTGAAACTGGTTTGTCTAGGAGCTTTGTTTCAAATTTTGTCAATCTAGAGTCATTGTTCAGTGACTGTTGGCAAACTATCTCAAGTACCACTGAATTGATTTTAATATAATATAGTTTGGATGTACATCCACTACTAATTGAGTTTTGGAGGCAAACCAGTTCTTGATGACCACCATGGCAAGCTGCCATTAGAAAACCGAAAAAAAAACCAGCTTCAATTCAGTCCGGTTTAAGGATATTAACCCAAAATTAGATATACTTTGTGACAACTCAGATAAAATTGTGCCTAATGTTTTTTTTTTTCTGGGTTTGATAGAACTTGTCGCATCTCTCAACATGAGATGATCTTTGTTTAGAACTCTGGCATTAATAGTAACTGGTGTTATTCCTTCAAGGACTGCTGGGCCTTTCATTTCTTTCTTACTTATTCTAATAAAAATGTGCTAATTTTAAACTCAATGTGCTCTACTTGGCATTGGGTGAGTTGTATAAAGGTCACAACCTGAAATGATATGTTTTTCCTGAGCGTTCTTGCATATCCACACATACAGATGAGGAAATGAACTTGGTTGAGAGTGTGAGATTAGAGAGCGTGACTGAGCTTTGGTGCCAGACTGGGAACAGAAACCTTGGAGTGAACGGTCTGTCTTTCAGGGGAGTTTACATATCAACACATTCAACATGCGGGTGGAAATATGGGCCTGGAGGGGTAAATAAATGGCATCAGTCTGGAGCTCTGAACATTTTGCAAACAATGGAACCTTTTAATATAAACTTGGACTTGGACTTGGAAAAAAAACAAAGACTACATCTTCATGTCTAAAACACTCAAATCATTTGTTCGTATAACGCCCCTTCTCATTGCACATAAACGTATTCATACAATATATTTAAATTAGCTTTGTATATCTGAAACAAAGCAGTAGCTCACAGGTGAGTTGCTTTGCTACAAAACATTGCTTTTTGCTCCGAGGTCTGTGCTGCCCGATGAAAACACACCACCGTCTGGCTCAAGGTGGGAGCTGCTGGGTTGAGCCTCAAGACAAAATGTGTTTTCAATCAAACTGCACATCTTACAGGTCAACACGTTTTTATAGTAAATAAAGATATATCAGTCATCCTAATTTCACAGAACTTGAACTGAAACCTGAACGCTGTCCCACTTCACGTTGCCATTTCACTCATTCATCCAGGAGAGGGCAGCGCAGGCTTACAGATGAGAAGACGTACTTTTAAAAATAAACCTCATTTAGTTGATTTTACTCTTGATTTAATTTCCGTGTTTGGCTCTTTTATGTAATTAAGACATTTTCTGAAACATTCACACATGTAACAGGATAATACTCTGATGTAGTTAATTAGGGTTGTTAAAACTGTGTAGAGTCAGTTAATTATAAAATAACATGAAAATTGGCGCAGAGCCTGTGTTTGCCAGCAGGTGGCAGTCTTTACACAGGTTTGTTTTCTAGGCTAAAGCTTCTCCTTGTTATAATATTTTTATGAAATGATAAAATGCAGCAAAAATAGTTTCAGTCTGTTAAGGCTTATCATTATATTTAATACAAACAAATTTTATCCTTTCAAATTTTGTACCAATTTCCAACTTTTTATTTTGCTGACCTTTATGCATGTTTAATTAATTGAAAAACAGTCTCTGTCATTAAGATGTGAGAAGAACTCTCTTTTTAACATGATTTTTGTGGCATACTTTGCAGATTTTTTGACTGCAGCCTTTGGGCTGCTTGTTTTTAATTGGACATGTGGTCGTCACAGAGGAAGCTGCCAAGGTCCTCTTCTGATTAGAATATGATAGAAAAGATGAAACATTTGACCCCACATTGTTGCTGTTAATCACTTCATCTCCTCTCATGAAAACATCTCAGACAAACGATGCAGAGTCCACACATTCAGAAATAGCTCCATTACAAATGTCCCTGCAGAGCTGCAGAACGGGAGGTTCAAAGGCACCTCTGATTGATGTGACACTGTATGAAAAAAACATTGACAGCAATAGCCCACATTTTTCATTGGGTTCGGCGGTGTCAGCTTCCTTTTCTCTCCATCCTTCATCTGCTCACCGCCTGTCCCCTCCACGATGAAAGTCGAACAAATCTGCTGACATTGATCCTGTCTCCTCGGCTGGCCTAATTTCATTTCAGCCGGAGAGAGACGGCTATCTCCAAAGATCTTGACAGACAATTGTATTTACTATTTTCTTTTCACAAGCCAATAAAGGGGGAGCAGTTATTGCATCAGATTATATGAAAAACCATTTAATGATTCCAATTTATAACTCTAGACTGAATAATGATACAGTTAAGAGCTGACGTGCCATGATAAATGAAGGCTCATATAAAACATATTTGGAGTGAAGAATGGCTGGAGATGAATTGCTCTGTGATACAAACTCATGATAAAGAACAGTAAGAGCCACTAGAAGACTTAATAATGTGCTATTCATTTTGAAGTGATTTTGCTGGTTAATAAAAGAGCACAAATTAAAAATATATTTATTGTAGAAAGATGTCTCAGATTATTACCCCCATGACGCAGCCACCCTAATCTAATCGCAGCCCATCTTTTTAGATCGAACCTTTCAACTCTTCACTTCCCGTCTCCATCAGAGCCGACCTGCATTCCAGCGTGTGTGAGTTCCATGTTTTCTTCCCGAGCATATATTACTCGCTCGTTCTCTGAGGAGACATTGTTCATGCTGCTGTTTGAATCAGACTGTCCAAATTACGACCCACAGCCCTGACGCCAACGCTACAACACCTGCAGCGGCACTGTCTTCTTAATGACGCTTCATGTGAAAATTCTTGCAATTCCATATGCATTCAGCAGTGTTGACACATCCTTGAACCGCTGCAATAAAACCCCATATCAAACGCAGTTCATATCATTTAAAGTCGGGGAAAAGCATGCATTGAGGATGTTGACTGTTATGGGAAAAAAATCCACAATCAAGTGTTGAACCTTTTTAAAACCGAAGTCAAGGACTTTGGGTCCTGCACAGGTTGTGAAAATCAGAATGTGTAATATTTCTATGGTTCTTTTGACTCAGACACAGACATTGAACTCACGAGAGGTAAGACCTGTATGTTTTTTCTATATTGACACTTTTTTTTTATCAGAAAAGGGTTCAACTATTGTTTTAATTTGTATTACATCCATTTAAACCAAGATAAAAGTCATCAGGTTTACTTGATTTAATCTGCAAATGTGATTTATCCTCAGAGTTTAAAGAATTTATATCTTGAAAGAAACCAATGACTTTCTTTATTCTTACATGGCAGAGGAGATACAT
The DNA here is from genome assembly GCA_034783495.1 of Millerichthys robustus. Classification (NCBI taxonomy): domain Eukaryota; kingdom Metazoa; phylum Chordata; class Actinopteri; order Cyprinodontiformes; family Rivulidae; genus Millerichthys; species Millerichthys robustus. The sequence continues at coordinate 13,283,961 of JAVKLF010000002.1, read as the reverse complement.
GAAGATCTCACAAGTCACATATTTGCATGTCAAATGGAAGCAAAGGTCACAATATTCATGTGTTCAAGGTTTTTCCTTTGGACAAGAAATTTATCAACAATCTATAGAAAATACTGGGGCACATCTGTTTTCACTGGATCAACTAGCAAAAGAAACTGAAATTGTCCAGGGAGTTGCCATTGTTCACACTGATGCCTGGAGGATGTTTAAAGCTGTTTCTGAACCTATGGCTTCGGAAAAAATGAAGATGACGAAAGGAACCACACTGAAGTAAATGACCCTGCAGCTCTGTTGATTTTAGTGTCTTGACTAATATTTTTTTGTTAAAGCTGTTTGCTCAGACATCACAATGACTAATGCTTGGACTTATGTCTAAATATTGTGTTTAAACTGATGACTTTTCTGACAGTTAATTTTTACTGCCTTTATGTGTTAGCATTGCAAGCTAATTTCAAATGCAGATGCTTGTAAACATCATTTGTGACTTTTTTAGCGTATTGTTTTCAGTATTCTGCTCTCAGCACACAGTTTAATGTACCAGTGTGTTGTCAGCTCTTACATCCGTCCGAACCTTACACAGGCATGTTTATGACTTAGCAGAAATCTAAACAAATTATTTTGTGCACCCGAATTTGAGTTTAGACAGCAAACAACATGATAGCAGTCATTTGGGAAATTCCCATGAATTTATACTTTTTAGAGTCATACTTCTTTAAACTTTACTTTAACAGTGATTGTGTTATACTGCTATAAACTATGTACTCTTCTTGAAAAATACTAAGTTTTTATAACATTAAAGTACATTTAGGGTGTTTAAAGTCACAACTTTCCTAATTATTTTTTAAATTTAATTTAGCATTATACAACGGGGTGGCAAAAGAAAAGCTGACAGAAGTGTGTTAAAAGGACAGTAAAGCAAACCACGCTGAGGTCTATAAAACTGATTTCTCCTCTCAACAGCCCCGTCCTTCAGATGCAGATCAACCGTGATCACCTGACAGTTCCGGACAGAGGAAGAGCTAAGCTCTTCTTGACCTTTCAGAGCCAGCCTAGCAACACCCTCTGTTTTTACGCCTCTGGACACCCACATACAGTCTTTCCCATCTATGCCACCTCCACCCAGGCCTCCCACCTAGAGCCTCAGTCCTTGGAGAAGACCTTAGACCAACGAGAGAAAAAGGAGCTTGTGAATGGGGCCTGAACTGGCCTTTGTCTGCCCATGCTGCAGGGTCTCTTTATTTACACAGTCTTTAACCCTGTATGTTTTCTTGTCTCCTAATTGCATTGGCCTTTGCTGCCCCTCGGTCAATCAATACCACCTCTCCAATGACATCAGCGGCTCTATTCAGCAAGACCTTTTCAGGTGATGGGTGTTCTGTGGGAAGCTGGTGGGAACAAGCCATGCAAATGTATAGCCACAGCTTTATTCATTTATTTATTGGGCATAATTAACCTACCTAGATACCTAAGCCACCTATTTCTCTCTTCCACCAGGGATGGAAATGTTGAAGCACCTCATGATTTGATTAAGATTCAGAGGGCTGTGATGCAAATATATAACAGTTATGGATGGAAATTTTGAAGAGTATTTAGTGACTCAAAATTGTGAAAACATTTCTGAATATTTAATTACAGCTCTCTGAATTCTGAGGGTGATCAAGTGACCAGCAAGCTGTGCTGCCATGTTTTACAGTGATTGAAAACAACAACCTGTTTTTGTGTCCATGACTTAGACAACCGTATTCTAAAACTAATCTTTTTATTACCCTTCTCTGCTCACATCATACAATGTTTCAACACATTCTGGAGATTCCCTTGCGAAGGTCAACTAGTCACCAACAGTTACAGCTCAGATAAGAGTGTTATGCAAAACGTAGAATTAACATGCATTTTTTTTTAGCATATTTTTTTTCCCATTTAACTTTTTAGAAGTATTTTTAAACATTGGCTTTACAGGGGCCCTGTGATGGACTTGCGATCTGTCCAGGGTGTACCCCGCCCCTCACACTGTGACAGCTGGATATGGGCACTAGCGACCCCCGTGACCCTCAAAGGAAGAAGCGGGTAACAGATAATGGATGGATGGATGGATGGATGGATGGATGGCTTTAGATGCAGAAGCTCCCATTTTTATGTTGCTTTTCTACTTTGACTGCTGCTCTTCTTCACTTAAAAGTTCCACCTTTTGCAGAACTTTGTTAACTTTAAACAATAATCAGTGTTTTACATCTATCTATCTATCTATCTATCTATCTATCTATCTATCTATCTATCTATCTATCTATCTATCTATCTATCTAT
>JAVKLF010000002.1:13183047-13218305 GCA_034783495.1 Millerichthys robustus | reverse complement strand
ATCATATTTTTCTAGATGTTAACCAACAAATTCAAACATGTCCATTCTTATTTAAACTTAACAGGAGCTGACAAAATCCCACAGATTTTACTTTTTGATTGTGATTAATAAAGACTTAGTGTAGTAGGTTGTTTCAGAAGTTTTCAGCAACCTGGACTTGGCTTCAAGGTCCTTTTTTATTTACATATCTTCAAAACGCACTGATGTAATCACAGAACATTTTGAAATGCACACAAAAAAACTTTCATTTGACAATACATGACAATTATTTCTATTAAAAATTAAATGCTGAGCTTTTTATGGCAATCTGTTTAATAAAAAAAAAAACATATTTTTGATATTTGTCAGCACACTTAATAGGATGACACATCTTCGTAAGAACTCACCTTTTGACTGAGAAGCTGAATGAGCTTTTGAGGCTTCCTTACTGAAAATACAAAAAAGTTAGAAGCCTTCATTAAAAAAAGTTCAATCTAAAGACTGATTTGAAGTTATCATTTTTTTATTTGCACATGAAAAATAAATCCTTCAAGAGAAATAAAATGTTTCACAAATCTTTTTTGCTCTCAGCTAATACACCAAATACAAAATTAGCTAAAAGAAAGAAAAAAAATGAGTGAAATTATTTGAGAAAAAAAAATCAATTTGCTGAAGTCTGCTAAAAACTTAAAGATCTCACCCAATTCGTTCCAGAAATTTAGACTTACTGGCTCACTTAGACCATGAAGCAAAGAGAACTTCCTTGACTCTTATTTTAATTGAGCTAAAAAGACTCCCACAAGGCTCTCTTTATTCAGAAACAGTCCAAAGACAGGGTTGCCAGGTTCTCATAGCTTTGCTGATATCGCTATGTAAATGTGTGACCTCCGAAAAGGCTTTGATCTACCTCGATGCATATGCAATAAGGCCCCTCGCTTCACTTTTAAAGGCCTCCTCCTTAATTTACATCATCACAGAGCCCATTCAAAACCCCACAATATATCCTCATCACCTCCCAGGTTAGCATACACATCCATATGGCTTATCTGTCATCTGTTTCAGATCTGTGTTGACACTTTTCTCGGAAAAGTAAGAAACAGCGCCGGGTTTTACGCTGTCGAGCTCAAGCCAAATGCAGCGTCGCGTTGCGCGTTCTTCCATCTGCATCGATACAAATCCGTGACCTCTTTGATTGTCACCCTCTCAATCACCCTCATCTCCTCATCTCTCCCTCAGCTAAGTCTTGGCACATGTGACTGTACGTCGAGTACGAGGACCAAATTACTTTGGCTCTGTTCCAGTTGCTGCCGTCTAAACTCTATATCACCACTCCAGACAGAATGAGGGAAAAAGACGCACCTCCCTTTCCAAACTGGGAGCCGATTGCTTTGTGCTGCAAACAATATACCACAGAGCCAAAATAATCGTTAGAATAAAACCTTTGAATTCATATGCTGATAGGACTTCCTACAAGACATGTGGTTTCTTGCATCTGTTCAGACTAAACCTGTAAATCTGAAGGAAAATAACAAGCAGAGGATGAGTGGGAAAAACACAGTAAAAAATAATTACTATGCTCGCAGCTCATGTTGAACAGTAAAAAGTGGAACCAGGTTTTCTTTACATTAGTATTTATAAAAATAACATGATGAATACAAATGTAATGTATAAGGTGAATGATATGTATTGTCCATTGTTTGAATTTACAATAGATGCTTTAATGTTACTAAGAACTATGATTCTCCAAAAGGCAGACTGTGGTCCAAATGAGAGCCCAAATGAAGCCTTAACTGGATCCATATATAAGTTTTTAATTTGTATAATTTTCCCATATTTACATTCATTTATTTTTAAGAGGCACAGTTTTTTCATTGCATTTACAATAATTCATTTTAGTGGGAACAGCTTTACTAGCATTTATGGTCATTTATGTAATGAGATGGAGCTTTTCTACAAATTTACAGTAATTCATTTTAGGTGGCACAGCTGTATTATTGTACTGTAATATTTACAGTAAGTCATTTGTGCATCTTTTCTCCAGGTGGACCTCACCGAATTTAAAATGAAGACCACTGCTATAACCAATGTGCCTCTTTAATACGGATTCCAATAATAAACATTTACATAATTATCTAAATTAAAGGTAGTGTCTATTAAAAAAATCAGCTTGTCGTGTGTTTAATATGTCAGAATGTTTTCTTCACAAAATGTTTAAAAACCTAAAAGAAAACGTTTGTTACAAAACACGAGTTTGGCACTCAAGACGTTGTGTGCCAAAAGTTTTGAAAGTCTAAATATAGACACCACTTGGAATAAAAGGAAATTTGATTTCCTATATTTACTCAATTGTTTGCACTGAATAAGAGACGAGTAAAAACAATAAAGTATAACAAAATAACATGGTTAATGCATCCATTTCCAGCTGCTGGACAGCCAACCCAAACCAGGCAATGCTGCAGCACAAATACAACAATAGTCTACGCAATTACTTCCTCTCCTCTACAACAATGATAGCTGTTTTGGAGAGTAAATTGAGCTTTTTCTTTGCTCGAACTTCCACCACAGGATGGGAATGGCCTATCAGCTGTTCCACTTCAGACAGGGACAGGACTGATTTCAAGACAGAGCTATTACCACAAAGAGCCCAGCCTGGATCTGACCTTGCTGATCGAATATTCAGTTCCCATAAACATTTATGCCAGTTCATCTTCTGCTGAGTTTCCCTTAATTGAAGCAATGATCTGTATGTGTAAGAACTGGCCGGGATGTCTGGACATTATGTGTAAAATGATGCAAATTACAGCTACTGAATTGTTCATTTTTAGTGCTGCATTTATTTGCTTTGTCTGGATATTGCAATTGTTTCAGCTCATTGTTTGTCTATGATTTTAACGGCTTTTCTGAGCTGATAATAACCTTTCAAACGGAAAAGACTTCACACATTACAGAGCCTAATAAAAACATAAAGGTAGAATGTTTTTCATTTTATTTTATTTATTTTAACCCCAACATTAAACTAACTTATGGTTTGCCAAACCACTAAAAGCACTTTCTTAGTGGACTAAAGGTCCTATCTCAGTACTGTCAATAAATCAAATTAATATAAGATTTAAGAAGGATGTAAAAATAAATCAATGAAGTAGTAATTAATATATTCAGTTTGAAAATTCTAATTAAATTTTAAAAAGATCATAAAAAATAGCATGTAGAATGTATGCAAACACCAATTTATTTACCAACTATTAAGGTATTTTTGTTTAATGTATTCTACATTTCTTGTTTAATCTAGCTCTGGAAGCTGCAGCATTAGCCTTCTTTTATAACTACTTGATTAAATCACTGAGATAAAAGGCAAGTTTTTGATACAGGTGGAATCAGGTGTTAATACTGTATTATATTAGGAGAAATGTGATCAGTGATAAAAAAAAGAACATAATCTGAGCTTTTATCTGCAGTACTATCTGTAAGACTAGACCAAGCTTCTTGCAGTCACAGAAGATGAGTTTTATTCTACAGTCACATTAGAAAACAGATGGACTGTCGAACAAAATAATGCTTAGCAAGCATTTAGTACTGCCTTAACAACTGCTAGAAACTGCTTTTATTTACCCTAGATTTTTTTTTAAGCTTCTGCCTCCTACGCACAAATGCTAATAGCACAATAGCACTTTTGCTGGGCTGTGCTTGTCTAAAGGTAAAGGTAGACCCGTCACCTCAACATTCCCATCAACTCCTACTCCCATCCCAGCAGTGACCCTGCAAAAAAAAAAAAATCATTGTTTAGGCTCCGTTTAGATGTACTCTAACAGGCCTGAATGGCAGCAGGATGCAGCCCTCAGTGAGGGCAAACAGTGAGAGGTACCTGTGAGTGCATCATGAGTGGGCGCTCTCCAACGTGTGAGTGCTCTCTGCTGGCAGTAAGTGTGTATTGCAGCTCAAAAGAAGAGGTATTTGTGCCACTGATTTTTCCGCTGTGTGTTTTCCTAATGACTGGTGGCAGTCTAGTGGAGACTGTCAGTGCAAAAGACCACTGAAAGGCAGAGATTTCATTTGAATATGTTTCTTCACTGTCAAGGCAGGGGCAGACAAATATTTGATGGCTGATTCTGCACACAGTTCTAGTAATTATAGTTTATAATAAGCACCTCCTAATATTTGATCAATTTGTTTAGTTGCTTTTTGCAATATGTGTTGCAGAAAAGTTACATATAATAAATAACATCAGAAATATAATTTCTTACTTAATAACCCTCTCAGATGTTTGATAATAGTTTTAAAAAGCCAGTGAAGGACAGTGACCTCCACTGGTGAGTCTTTCTAAACGCTGCCTTTTTACACCATTATTTGTCCTATTTATTTGTTGTTTCGCATTAGAGTTGAAAATCAACTGTTCAATGTAAAAATTAGGCCAAATTAATAAATTTGTTAGACATTTTGTGATGAAGAAGGATTCAGTAAAAAAAAAGAAACACAATATGATATCCACAACATCTGTTCATTATAACTTGCTGCTGGATTTCATAACAGAAAATCTACCTTCGATGCCACTTAGTGCATCATTGTCTCTCTGACTGCATCTCTCCCCTGCTTTCTTTTTTTCATATCTCCTTTTCCCCTCTTTCAACTCATTTCCCCCTCAGTCCTCCATCTGTCCTTTCAGAGAATCACACACACACAAGCTGCCCATCGGGGGAGAGGAGGAGGAAGGAGGGGTCTGGAGGGAAATAGACAGAGCTTCTGATTTTGACACAAAGTGATTTGAGGTCGAATGCTTGAGCACATCCTGTTGTCCAAAGCAAAGCTGTAAACCACTAATGGTTGAGTCAAGGTTTTTGTCAAGCAGGCTCCAGGCACAACACTTATCGTCCCGTCAGATGGCTGCACTGTTTTGTTTTGTATGTCTGTGCATGTGTGTTCAAGAATGTTTATAGGGGGGGAAAACGGAGGCGGGTTAAAAGGGTAAGCGCAAACCACAAAAATTAAAAATTAAAAGAAATAATAATAAAAAAACAAGGGAATGGCATCTAAAATGCCCGTGGTAGAGAGAGGCACAATGGTTCTTTGCACGAGAGGAAGCAGCGGCATGCACTCGCATACAAAAGGAAACAAGTGGTCTTTACATGGAGTGCAGCTGCTTATTAAGACTCACTCCTTCGTGCATTATTCCTTTCATCCCCACTCAACCACAAAGTGATTTGACTGCAAAAGATTTATAATGGACAAATCCCTAATAAATGTTGCAGATCAGTCGCTTCCCTGCAAGTTACAATACAATAAACAGAACAATCCACAAAAGTATCAAACTGAAAAAAACGCTGTGTGGGAGAGAGCGCAAAGAAGAGGAAAAATAATATGAAAGACTCCAAATCTCTCAAACTTCATAATAGTAAAATGAGCACATATAAATGCGTTAAGAGTATCTCCTTGCATCTTGTATAGACTGCATGTATTTAATCTGTAAAGCTTATTAAGGCCCAGTCATTACTATGCAAAGCAGCACCCAGTGCTTTTCTCTCGCTTTTCAGCCGGGAGCAGTGTTTGGCCAATAGGACTGGCCCCCCGCCTCTCATTCTGCATTCATAACATGCAACATTTGCACAATGTATCTCTCAAAGGCCCTGAATAGAAGGCCTTAATACTCATGTAAACAACTGCAAACCAATTACTTAATGAATCGAGCCCACACATAATGAGGAGCTTCACAAAGGGCTATAAATGCATTTTTGTACCAAAGCCTCTGCTTTAAACTACAATCCCTCTGCTGTAGTCCAGGCTTAACAGGCAAATCATAATTATTGTCTAAGACAACAGAGAAGAAGCCATTTTTGTATTTTGAGTCCAGCTCAATCCTCCTTTTGAAGTCACTCATCAGCTCGCTGACAAAATAAAGCAAATAATTAACAAGTGGGAAGGAGAGGGGGAACATGAAAATATGGGAAGACAGAGGGGAAGAGGGGTAGAAGGATGAAGAAGGGACAAGAGCAACAAAGAGAGTGAGATGCAAAGAGAAGGAGGAGAAATGGGGCAGGAGTATGCTGCAGTGTTTTCAGAGCACTTGTGGAAGCAATAAAGCACAAAAAGTACTGCAGTAAATCTAAGTATGGAGGAGAAATGGGGAAAAAGTCAAGTGAAACAGTAGTATGAACAAAAAAATTATAGGCGGCCTTTTTGCTGCTTTTCATTTCAGCTGTGGTAAAATTACAGCGCCAGGCATGCATAAGTATCCATTTGTACAATTTGACTTCTACGTACATCTTATTTCTCGACACTGCATTTTGTCTACATTTTGTTCTGCAAATTCTGATTAATAACACACTTTGTGGATTTCACATGAACATTACTGACCGGGAGACAGGCACCACCTGAGAGGTTTTTTTTGCCCAAAATTGGCTCATGTTTATTAAAAACGGTGGTCAGTGGCTCTGGCAGGGGCAGAAGACCACAATAGAGCCAGGCCATTAGGCCCTTCCATGGACTAATAGGCAGACAGGAGCGCCTGTTTGCCAGGCCAGAGAGATACAGACTTCAGCCCTTGTGTCAGCGTGTCGCCTAGTAATCACATGAAATCAGAGAAGATTATTCCTCATAATGTTTACCCAGCCATTACTACAGCCCAAATGGGTTCGCAGTGAAGAGGTGCTCCGAGAACCTAAAATGCAATTGCAGATTTGATGAAGCTGTGTTGATATTCATATGTAACTGAGACGGTGTAGGCTTCCACCAGGCTATTTATCATTAGATGTCCTTTCCTTACCCACTTAAAGCTTCAGTTTGTGCAACCTAAATAATGTTTGAAGGGTGACAAATGGCAGGACATTTGTTCTTATGAGCTCTCGAGTCTCCTTCGTCCGAAACAGTTGTCAGTGATTCTCTTCTTGACATGATCTGTTTGGATTTTAACAAGAAGCCGGAAAACAGTCAGATTATGACTACAATTTGTTTTTGCGGCAGCTGATTTGCTATCGAATTCTAAAACCTGGTTGAACCCTGCTAACAGCGAGTAAGAGGGGCTTTAGGGGCCTTTTGTCTTTGTAAGCGAGTTAATGGGTGGCGCCCCCTTGATCTTATGGAAATGAACAGGGAATTATGAGAGCCGCCATGCAAATGTACATCAACCACTTTGGTGTCTGGTGGCCCATTTCCTGTGGCCCGTTGAATAATAACAATGTTCTTACCGAGGGTAAGGGTCTTGATGTGAGGAGCGTTTGGCCCTCCCCAGGTCCTCTTCATGACCATGATTTATTCCTTAAAAGAGCAAACAGGCCCGGATAAAACCATTTGATTCTTGATTGATCTCATCACAAGCTAATTTACCATGCATATTTACATTAACACTTATGATGAAGCTGACGAGAAGCTCTAGAAAAGTTCCTGAATTCTTAGTCTTAGGCTTCCTTGATCTGCACGCTCCAAAGGCTGAGATTTGTGTGAAATAAAAGCCATCCTTGTTTTCTAGGTTACAATCAGGCTGTAGTTGCTCACTACCCTGCTAGTGGTTCAGACTACATCTCTTACCTGAAAAGCCACTCAGCTCCTCCTCTTCAGAACTCTGCAGCCCTTCCTGCATGGCTGACTGTTTGAGTAACTGATATGCTTTTGTCTCTATTCAGGGACGAACACACACACACACACGCACAGAGAGAGAGAGAGACACACACACACACAGTCATGACCAAATATTTGTTCATAAACCAGGTTTCCAACTTTCAGGTTTTTCTGTGTTTGATGAGACAACAGTAGTTCAGGTTTTTGAACTGAGTGTCGAACAGTGTGAGTGAAAACATAGCTCAGTCTGCTAAAACGTTGATACAAGCTCATTGTACATAACAACAGTTTCCATGAGGCAGCAATCAACATTACACATTATTTCAGCATCCATTATCAGACTGTCAGTGATTGTTTTATGTTAAAAACTAAAATACGTACAAAAGGTGGCACTGTCAAAAATAAACCACAAAGATATAGATGTGCTGTTGTAGAAACAATGATGATACACACGCATGAATATTAAATCTGAGAGAAAAAACTATTATTTTTGTTCAAATAAAAGCTGTGCTAATTAGTTTTAAAATAAAAAAAAACTGTTTTGAATACTTTCCTCAAAGCATAGTGTTAACTGTACATAGCATCATTCTCTATTCCACAGAAAGCTTTTCATACAGCCACTGCTTTTACTCATTCTCTTCAAAAATCTAATAGCGTATGTCTTGGCTATTACTATCAGTTCCAAGGTCAAGGTATTTGATTGTAACATGGATGTGTCTCAGCGCAGCGAAACTGGTCCCTCGCAAAATCTTTAGTCAGTTTTTTTTTTTTAAACTGCTTACAGCCCTTTTTTGATTAAGTGCAGGGATTGGAAACTGGACTCCTTTTGCTGGCTGTGAACTTTAGGGATGCAGACACATGAAAAACTCAGCTGGAAATCTGAAAGGCAGGATTGCTTTACATTTCAGAGGGGCAGCTGAGGAACGGGCACACCACCTGCTTCCAGGATGCCGTCACATCTAGTATTTTTCAAGTCCAGCCTTGCCGGAGCATTGTTTAGAAGATAATGAGAACCGATGACAGATCTTCTGGGCTGCCCACCCCGGCGCCCTGACAATTAAAGCTGCTGCATTATGCTGGGCCAGCGAAATATGAGTCCTGCTAAAATGCCTCAGACCAGGCTCAAAACGCGCCTAGTGTTTTCTTGGAGATAATTAGAGAGAACTAGCGCAGCTCTTCAGGTGGGACTTTGACCCTGGATTCACCTTGATCATCCAGTCTGAGCCATTGTGTAAAAGAGCCCATTATTCACTGCAGTGGGAAGAAAAACAAACCTACAACATAAGGGCAGTGTGAACGCTGAGGCACCAGTAATGCCTTTTTACCTCTAATAGGACCACTTTCCACAAGGCTTTCGTCCTGGCTGTCCTCTTCAGTGCTTTGTAGTTCTGTAAGAAAGGGAAACACATACTGAGAAGCAATGGTAAGGAGGAAGGGGGTTTTGAACAGAAATGGACAAGGGGGGTGGGGTCCTTTTAAGGTTTCAATGGATGGCTGTTTGAAAACTAGGCAACAAAAGCTCATAAAAATTGTCTATGACGAAATGCATTTGTGAAATTAAAGATTTTCACTGCAATAGATGTTTGCAAAGGGAAAAAAAAATATATTGTAAACTATTCCTGCATTTAAATGTTTTTGTATTATTATTGTAATAATAATCCAGCATACATGGAAAACTAATATTCTTCACTTACCTTGAATATGATGCTTGCATGCTGTTTGTGTGGGTTTCACATCAGTGTCAGCCAAGAGAGAAGAAGAACCCCGCAAAGAAGATAAGTCACTCTTGTCCTCAGCCGAGGGGCACTCCTCACTGGACCGCGAGAGAAGTGTCCTCAGCAACACTTTGGCCTGCGTGCAACACAAATTAAACCACACTCTTAATTGTTCTCATTTTGTGAAGGAAGCATTAAATTGAACTTTGCCACCGCTGCTCACACAGAGGTGCAGCTGAAATGTGTGTTGAAATGCCAAGAGCCAGTAACTTCAAATTCTCTCACTCGCTTTACCAAAAAAAAATGACTTCACACACTTTTGTTCCTGCTCCCCCTCAATTTTCACTCTATTTCTTCTCATCCATGAGATTAGAGAATTTTCTAAAGAATGCAATCACCCTGGCATTAATGTGCAACACGTTTCAGATAGCTTTCCTCTTGGCTGAGAGGATTTGAGACAAACTACCCTCCTTCCTCCTTCACCAGCTCATTTTTATCTCTGTGGAGATGAGGATAGACAATTAAGAGAAGCTGTTCTGGAAGATGAGGAGCAGGGAGATGCCACACACAGATTTCCTTTTTACCCCTTTTTTCCCTCCCTCATATCAAATCCTGCCATCATTGTCTTTCTTTTGTGATCAAAGACTGCCTCTCAGCCTTGGATGGACGTTTGGAAGTTTTAATGAACGCTAATGTGAAGGGGACGATCAGGAGGACTTTGACAGTGACAAACTTTAAGTACATTGTAAGTTGTTATCAGCAGGTCAAAGAAAAAGATTGATATTGTGAACGCTTTCATATTCTGAGAGTAAAAAAAGATGCAAAGCCATGCCAGTCTCAAGTTTGTGATGTGAAGCAACTGCAGAATAAAAACTGTCTTGATCTTTGTCCCCAAAATCTCTTTTTGTTTTTTTTTTATTAGATTTAGTCAAATGTACCATGAGTTGAGGGCTTTAGCAAATCCACTGCATTTTAAATATCAATGAATGCAACTGTTAGCACTTGAATATTCAAAGGACCTCTTTGAGTGTGTGCATGCGAGCTGCATGCTCCCATTTGTTGGAGTAGCTGGGCTGCGTGGTAGGACGTGAATGGAAATTTCTGTTTGCGCCTGTGTGTAGAGAGTAAGCTGTTGTGTGAGAGTGCAGCAAGAGTGACATAAAAGGAGAGATGGAGAAATCGAGGACAGGAGATAGAAACTGATGGAAAAAAGCTCGATAAAGGAAAAGAAAGATTTCACTCAGGCTTTTCCTGATGCACTTGGATACAATGATGTAGATGGTGGTAGCCCTCTTCCTTTTGTCAGTACATATTTTCAAGAGGCTCTACAGTCTCTCTCTTTGCCTCTCTCATTGCAATGTGGCCACAGCAGCAAAATATCTAACAACAATAATGAGTTTGTATAAACTAAGAACAGTGCACAGTTGATCTGCAAACATGAATTGCTTTTTTGATGACATACTTAAATTGTGATTGAAAATATTTTTTCAAATTTTCCTTTTTTTTTTTTTAAATAACATGAACCAAAGATCAATAAGTGTAATATTTAAAATCGTACCAATGAGGAAAAGGTTATGTTAGTTAAATCTTAAATAGAATTTGAATTTGAGATAATACACTGCATGAATTGAAAGAAGCCATAATTTGCAGTTACTCAGTGGGTCTCTGCTGGAGCATGTGTGGAGCAATTTGATGAAGTCAGCGCTTAAATTTAAACACATAAAACACACCCGATGTTCCAACTTCCTTCTAAAAACACGCTATGAAATAAGAATAAAGAAACAACAAGAGTTTTTCTTTATAACCTAGTTGTGTGTAAATATGGACGTCAGTGACTTATCTTCTCTATTTGTGTGTGTGTGTGTTGAGGGCAGTGTATGGGCCTTTGACGCTACCTGCTGGTCGTAGGTGGCATCACGCTTCAGTAAGAGCGGTGTAAACAGTTGGACCAAGTGCTCAGTGCTGAGAACGCGCTGCTCCTTGAGAACAAGGGCGTGCTTGAACCAGCGATCCCACAGCCGAGCCATGTTAGGAGGAAGGCTGGTGCTGCGGTGAGAGTGGGGGATGGGTAGCATAGCGTAGAGAAAAGGGATGTTTTGTTAACTACATAGTAGGAAATATCAAAATAAGGCAGGATTATACATATATACATATACTTTGATTAGCAAAACAATCGAAGCTATCTGAAACAGAACATATTTCATTTGTTTGAATGTGGTTATTTTTTAAAATGCCTTTTGCTTTCTGTGCCGTCTTTGAACAATTTAACAGCTATGGATTATTGAACAATTTCCAGACAACACTAAATAGGCACCGAAAGAAATATAGTTTCATCTTGAAAAACTGGATAAAAAGTCGAGGTCACCCTACTGGCATCACCAGAGAGCAGCGCTGCCAGATGTGTCTCTTAGAACCGAGTATACAATTGGAAAGGTCTCAGTAAAATCAATAGGGTAGCGAAGCAGAACATAGATTTGGCTCAGAGTGTAACTACTCATTATCCAAAGGACTGGAAGTCGCAGATAGGGGCATTTTAATTTACTCATGACATTCACCCATGCAGTTTTGCCGTATGAGTTGACACCAAAGATGACCTTTTACATTTGTGGACAAGAAAGACCGATCAAACATCAAGCATGCAATATCTCAGTAACTGCAGGAGGTGTGACCCTCCTTAGAAACTTGTAAAAGAAAAATAAAATAATGTTTTATCTGAAAAGTAGAATTCACTTTTATTGTCAGTCTGTTCTCAGAAGTCTATTGAACTGTAGCTTTCAGAGAACTGATATTTGTGCTCTGCATTACTCTTATACCTACTGCAAACTGGAGACAGCATTATTTTGAAAATCTACTAATTACAATATTTTAGCAACACGGTGTATAAGTGCAGAGCATATTTTAAACTTTCTAAGCATTTAGTGTTTCTTTTTTGTTTTCTTTACAAATGTAGCATTTTGTGACAAAATAAATGACTCAAACAATGTTCCACAAATAGCCCAATGAGTATACATTCTAATCCAATTGGACAAAACACAAATATGCAGAAAAACATTCAAACACTGATGCCAGCTTTTGGCTTTGGGTTCACATAGAAACCATGAGCCTTACCTTATTTTATTAGGCTCGGTGCTGGACTGATGCACACTCACTACATCCTGTGGGAGCAGGCAGCCCTTTTCTGTGCTCCATGACAACCTCTGAAGCTCATGAAGGACGACTGCTCCACATGCTTCAAGGTCCTCGTCATTCAAGCCTGCTCCATCGTCACAAAGGCTGCCCAATATATAGAGAGCAGTCAGCTATTGCCATGGAGCCCTGAGCTGAGCCCCAGGTCAGGAACACAAAGAGTAAAAATATGTATACACAAACACATGGAAATATACTAAACAAGTATAATCATACACAACAATGCAACTAAATGTTGCGAGGACACCAAAATGGTCACACTTTATTAGTGAAGATTAGTAAATAAAGTTGGTGCTGGGTTAAAAAAAAAGTGAGAAAGCTTTCTTCTGCTTCACTCTCATTTTTGCTCTAGCACAAGAGCAGCAATTATGGCGAATGAAACATGTAATGATGTATAAAAAGCGTATATGTAAAAAAAGAAATCGAGTCTAATGAAACACATTCCCTGTCCTCTATCTCTACAGCTCCCAATAACAATTCAGCCGGGTGGTTACTATAACAATCGCATGCGTTTGAAAACCCCTCAGAAATAAAGACGCACGCCTGACGGTGATGACACTTCATCTAATGTGAGGGCCCTTAGCAGAAGGATAATATGTTTTTCTCATCGGCACAAATTGCTCCATGATCATAAAATAAATTTACATGGGATTTCATTTAGACAGGGAGGGACAAGATTTTAAAGTCTGAGGAAAGAAAAGAAGAATGTACCTGATGATCCTATTGAATTGTTTTCCTTCTATTTGAGAATTCCTGTACACAGGCGTCCGTTCAGCATAGAGTCGACCTTCGATGCAGTCTAGCAGATTAAAGAGTCCTTCTACAGAGAGGCTAAATAAAACAATATTGTGGTGAAAGGAAAGAAAAGTGCAGGAGGTCATTTGATCGATTGGCTTACAGTCTGTAAAGAATAAAAAGTCTGCCTTTTGATTCAAACATTTGTGATACATTTTTTCCAGGCAATTTCCTTGAGATACTCAAGGACTTTTTGAGAATTTAGTCATCAAAATGTGATGGTCACAAAGCAGGATTTCAACACTTTGCTGTGTCTGGTGATCGTGCCACAAGTAATAACAGGTTGCGTGTAAAAGCTTTGACATCTGGCACTCGAAACAAGAACTTCTGGCATTAGCTGCTGAAGTAAAAGAAACGGCATCAGTTCTGACTTGTTAAATTCCAAAATTCTCTATCCGTCCGTCCATTTTCTTTACCCACGTCTCCCTTCTAATTTGGCCCAAATTCTACTATTATTTTATTAAAAAATAATATGATAGTAAAAGAAAATGAAAATACTGGCACAGTCTCATAGTTAAAAGGGCAGAAAAAGAGGAGGCCTCTGGATGTATTCTTTTGGTGAGAGATTTACACTTTAATCTGGTCCTGTGTGAGGCGACAAAATGAGAAATGGATGCCTAATGCATGTGGATATTGAGAATTCATCTCTTTCTTGGGCATTAAGCTTTGGGTGGCCCTCATTGAATTCTCCCAGAAACCCCAAGCTGAGAAATTCTGAGCTGTCTTCCATAAAGAGGGGCCAAAAAGAATTTATGACAATCTGTAATAGGCTCTTGGGTTAGGGGTCAGCAAACAATTGCTCCTTCCTTTTTGCAGGTTGTTTCCTGGTAACATCCTGATTAAGCTGGCAGCTTGAATTATATCCATGACATTTTGTAGTGTGCAATCCATCTGTGCCACGTCCACTTCAGTGTGACTGAAGTAGAATAGGCAAAACCTGTGCCTTTTCTTTTCCTTTCCTTATCGCCAGTGTGGACCTTGAAGTAATCATCTTTCTCTTTCCACTGTATTTGTCAAAGCCCTTCAAAACAAGATCTTTAGAGAGGTAGAAAGTGAGATAATTATGTTTTTCCCTGCAAACATCTCTCTATTTTTATTGTTGCCAGCTATAATGTCAAGGTCTCTAACCTCACTTTAGATGCTACTTGTACACATGTCAACATTATCAGGAATGTTTTGTTTGCCAGGAGGAAGAGGTCAGCAGTAATAATGCTCTACAGCATACAGTGCTGACTCTGGGTTGTTTTACCAGACAGAAAAGTCTAGAAATTAAGTGATTATAGTGTCAGGAGAATCTCACCATGCTCACAGAAACAGAAAAAAATAACACATAAAACAACCACAAATAGTATAACCATACACTCTGCAGTATGATACAAAAATAATACTATAATTCAAAACTTTCACTGACAAACTTTGGAACAATGGTTACATTATTACTGTCCTAATAAATTGTAAAAACAATATTGTTAATTTATACCATCAATATTCTTCCACAAGTCTGGAATGTTGTGGGTTCAGTTAGACACAATGCAAAAGTATGAAAATTTGTCAACCAAAAAGAAAAATACCCGAACCATTGTGCAGTTAGGAAAATCTATATTTGTAAGGAGAACACGCTGCGGCCATTATGCATCAGCTTTGAGAAGAAACCCAGACAATGTTTCAGTCTCACTCACTCTGGCCATGCTGGAGAAGGAATATAATGGGATAATCTAATGAATTGCCCGGGCCTGGTCTTCAATGGAAGGAGCGATATAAACTCTAACCTTAAGGGAAACGGAAAGAGAGGGAGAGGATAGAGACTGGATGCTCTCTGAGCTTTACATCAAAGCCTTTGTTTTTTTTTCCCCTCACACACACAAGCTCTGTGTTAACAATGAAAGCTGGAGCCCCCACCATCGTCTCCCCGACACAGGCTACCGGCAGCTCCTCTTAGGATCAGACCATAAAAATGTGGTTGACCACACATAAACGAACCCAGCCATAAACATGCTGCACTCTCTGGGACAAATTATATTCCCTCAAACTATGTGTGAAGCATAATGGCTACACCAATTTTTAAAATAAAGCCTTTTGTATGCGAAAATTCTTTTGCAAAAACAGTAAATTGTTGCATTACTAAAAATGATTTTTATGAGAATATAAGCGTATAGGTGTTTCTTTAAAAAAAAAAAAAAACTGAGTCAGAGTAATCCATAATGTAACAAAAGCAAGGAGAGAAACAAAATAAAATACAAATATGGTGCAAAAGCCTAAGAGGTCCTGTTTATAAAACAATTTATTTTGTGAGGGAAAAAGCAGACAGATTGTGTGCAAACATTCACATGGGATTTTCTGTGCCTCTGACTCCATCCAAAGTGATCCTTCAACTCAGAAGCCATCATCACGCTAAGGATTTGTGGCAGTAAGTGCTGTCCACATGCCCACCCTCCAGAACACTCTACGGTGCCACAATTTCCTCCTCCACTGGGGACTTCCTGAGGTCTCTCAAGCAGAAAATTGCTCTGTTACGGCATTATCTTGGATTAAGGCAATATTGTTGTGGACAGGTCCTGAGCTCTCCCAATAAGATGCATCACGGCTGCTAGCACTTCTGTTAATGCTGAGCTACAGACAACATGGTGGCATGGACTGTGACTGACCAACAATTCTCTCTTTCACCCTCAGAAGCGATGCTTACAAAGAACGTTACAGTAACAGCCAATCGTGGTCTAGTACAGTCATATAGGAACTTCCTTTTTTGCTTACTTGGTAGGAAGATTAGAAACACATGCACGTTATTGCATGAAAAAAAATACATATTTCATAAAGACTTAGTAACTCGTCCTTCAACTGTCTTACTTTTAGAATTCTAGAAAATAAAGAACTTAAGTCATACATTCTGTACCTTTTCAAGGTCACCGCTGGTGCTGAGGATTCACTATGTAACTGCGGTGTGTTTGCAGACACGTTGGAGTGGAGGGATGATTCAGGACAGTGCTGTTTGTGATCATCCATTTCTCGGTGAGAGGCATTTCTCTCAGGTGCTACATCCTCTGGTAAATCCTCCTCCAGCTCAGATTGTGTCAGAGAAATTGTCAGGTCACTGACACTGCTCTCTGATAACTGCACATCCGAGCTTGGTTCACTGACACTCTCACATTTACCTGAATGTAAACAAACCACATGGTATCACTTGTTTTCTTAGAAAGGAATCTTCAAAGGGCAAAATAAAGTGCTGTAAACTGTCAATTTCTGTAAAGGCAAATAAAAGATACAACATGGTAGTGAGGAAAAAATATCACAGCAAACCTGGTGTCTCTTGAGCTTCCTTTCCAAAAGTGGTTTCAGGTATCAAATGGCCAAGACCTCTCTCTTCATCTCCTATTATAAGTGCTTCGTGAAAAACCTCTTGCAAGTTGGTGTGTTCTGAAGGGGAATTCTTAGCCCTCTTAGGGTTACTGTTACTGCGAGAAGGATTCTTCTCAGACCCTGTCAAGGTCACGAGAGGGGAAGTTTCTTGTTCATCATCACTTCCCAACGCCACACTACCAGCTGTGCCTGTTAGGGCACGAACAGATGGGAGCAGCTCTGGCGTTCTTTCATGTTTGTCACTCAAATTACAGCCGTCAGGGGAATCGTTTGAGCCTGAAATGTCATCTGATAAATGTGATCGCTTACTGGCGGCATCCTTTCCACCAACTCTGAAGTTCTTCAAAGGCCCACTTGGTATACATTCGGGGGAGTGCATGCCGTGATTGGGTGAACGATGCAATGCTTGGCGTGAGTGTACACTTGTGGTGCCAGCTTCAGTGTCAGGGCCTGTAGAGGTCCGCTGGCCTATAAAAAATCCTACTGGTGATTGTTCAAAATCCTTCACAGAGGGAGAAAAAAGGATATCCTGTTGCTGCATATGCACAGCTTTGATCTGCATACATAGAAAAAAAAGGCTAAATTTAGCAGGTGAATACTCCATAAAATCATATTAATATAATCTTTTGTAACAAATATTTTTTTTGTCCAAAGTCTGAATTATTTTCCTGATGTTAAATTGGTGCTATCTTTTTAAAAAAATGCTAAAAATTCCCTTTCACAATTTTGAACAAGTGTTAGTTTATGTAGGCAAAGGTTAGAACAATTTTTCTCTAAACAATTTTTACAGAGGAATGTGTCAGGATCAACGTTTTAACTTTTAATCTTACAAAAAAAAAAATCCTTTAGACAAGTTTTGATTCATGTCTGCAATGTCACCAAGGGCAGAGAGAGAGAAAGCAAAAAAAGCCTCCCTCCAAGCATTACAACAAAAAGCATGGCTTCTGTTTCTTTTCTGATAAGCGTCTTAAATACCAAACAGTTAGCTGCTTAATAACATTCACTGTAAACCATGCAGCCTGCCCAGCAGATCCACAAAGTAGGTAAAAAAAGAGGGAAAGTTAATTTCTTGGCTGAGTGATTCCATCGGTAGCTGCAGGGCAAAGTAGAAAGTGTTTCACTAAAGTAGCAATTGATTCTTCTATCAATCTGCGGCACGCGTGTGCTCTTCCAAGGAATGTATTAAATATGAAAATCATATCCCGTTATCATCTGTCTCCAGCTTTCAGCCCGGTAAGCTTTCCTTAATGAATGCTGCAGCCTGAGGGACATGCACACTGCCAGCCAATGGCTTGTATGCATAATGGAGTGACGGTACCATTTTACTCATTACAATATCGACAGGCTGAGGGGGGTTTTGCACACAGTTACAAGTGACTGCTCTAGACAGCATGCTCCAAGTTATTATGAGATGTCTTAGACATTTCATCTAAAAGAGCTTTAACTGCTTTAAGTGAATGGAGAAAGCAGCTATGGGCTTGAACTACATTGCTTGTACAGATTCACCAGCTAGGATTAGACACCTGTGCTATTACAGATACACAGTTTAAATGTTGAATTCTTTACAGATTTAACAGGCATAATGTCGACTTTCTTTTGTAACTCAAAACCTGAAAACACAACTTGAATGGACTACAATTTGCATAAACCTTGGAAACATTTTGGAATAGAAGGATCTATTCTAAAAAAAAATAGATGGTGTTTTAAAAAGGTGGAAAAGGAAAGCAGAGGTCACGCGATAGTTATAAGATGTAATGTGCTTTCTTTTCAACATTTTATCCAATATAATTATGTGCATTTCAACAATTAATATTAGTATTATCACACTTCTGTTTTATTCTTTATTTCAATATTACCTTTTCTTCTTTCAAGTTGGTCTCCATGTTTATATTTGCTTCCTTTAACCTGGAAATCTTTTTTAAAAAGTCCGCCTGTACAAAAAAAAAAACAATAAAATAAACAAAAAATGGGAAAATGGCATTTATTAAATTTGTGTTGCATGTGTAAATTTCTGATGTGTAAATATTAGGACTTCTCAAAACTGCATAGTGATATCATTGCTACTTCATTTTCCATGCAGTGTAAAACCATAAAAATATGTTAAGGTTTCTTCAAGTGAGTGTGTCCTGATGATTCCTGTCTGACCTAAAACACACACACACACACACACACTTAGAGGGAATAAAAAAATGACATCTTGTTTTTACAGGGAACAGCAAAGATTTGAATTGTCTCAAGCATGCCAACATTAGAATCTTCTATACTTTTTTGTTCAACAAATGTAGTAAAACCAACAACTATCCCAACAAAAGCACATAATAAAAATGTTAACATTTATATGGTGACCATTTAAAAGTGTATGTTCAAAATCATCATGAATGATGAACCCGAGTAATGATGGTGATTTGAAAATAGGGAGACAAAGTTCAACAGAGCAACCAAAATAGAGACAAACATCTCGGACTAAAAGCATGGAGAGGAATAAACCAACTGCTTGAGGGGAGAGAATGACTAAACCTCTGGAGCACTTCAGAGTCTCTATATTGGGTAATTAACTCAGTGAGTCATAATTAGCCAATTTTGTTAATTTGATATTAAGCTGTCAAGCACTGTCATTGAGTTTTAAGTGATAATCTGACAGGCTCATTGTTTTGTCCCGCGTTCATTCGCTTGTGGTGATAAATTGCACTGGTTGAGTGTTTACTACTTTCACATCAAGCCATTGCAACCAAATGAAACGGCCTGTCTACTTGTCTATGTCTACCATGGATATTTTATGTATTAAATTCACAGAGAAGCACTTAGGCAAATTCATTTGAAATGGATGTGAATTGTTCATTTTCTCAAGTCATTTTCAATAGTTAGAAAAAGTGTTTTCCAAAGACACTATTAAAAATGACATCAATAAATCAAAATCTAATATAAACATAACATAAACTTGGCGCAATATCTTTGGGTGATGCCTTCAACTAACAGCTTAATTGGAAAAAAAAATCTAGGTCACTGAATCAATGTAAATGTGTGTGAATGTATGCAAGTGTTATACCTTTTGGTTTTCCAGGCGACACAGGTCAGGATTATAATCCTTTATGCTAATTTCCATGTTCTTCACATCTCTCTGAAGTTCAAGGTTTCTCATTTTTGCCCGTGCTTCTCTGTCACAGATTTCTTTGAGATAACTACTCAGTTTGGAATACCTTATCTGCATGCTGAAAGCAGTGGAGAACCATTATTCAAAAGCAGAAGCATTATCTAGGAAAACTGTCAAAAACTAAGAGCTAGGCTTTTCAGAAGAAAAGGTTAAGCACAATATGATTTAAATTTAAATCTTGTTCGCAACCCTCTTTTCAACATGAGTTTTGCTGTTGTGACCTGGAATCCAAATATCTATAAAAGTAAATTGACAATCTAGATGAAAATGGCCTCTTGTAACGAAAACCAACAGGACAATAAACACAACACTTCTGTTAAAGAGATAATTCTTCTAGACATTTACTAGACAAATATTTTGTACAGTACTGCACAAAAGTTTTGAATTACCCTTTTTAGGCTGCTCATCTGCCTTTTTCCCTCCTCTCTGGCAGCTTCATATTCAAAATATTTTGTCTAATATATATCCACCATCCCTCTTCTGCACGTGTCCAAACAATCTCTGCCTCACCTGTCAACTTTGTCCCCAATTTGTTCAAATTGAGCTGTTCCTCTACTATACCCCTTTCTAATTTGGTCCATTGTGGTCACTCACAATGAAAATCTATTCTAATCACTCTTATCTTTTTTGTATTCTGCTTCAGACAGCACATGTGAAAAATTAGCAAACAAATAAAAAAAACACATGTCAGAATGCCAGATTTAAATCACTTTTAAGAAATTACAAGTTTGGCACCTTAAATGCAAAATATAGAAATATGAACCAAAAAAATAAGATTACGTTTTGTATATGTCTGTGTGTCTGAATACATTTTAAAATTCTAATTCAGGTACGCAAATTTATGTTAAAACTTAGTCATATCAGACATTTGTTACAAATCATTTTGTTATTAATTTACATGTAAATAAAATTACAAAACTAAGACATCTGTCTATCTATCTAATTTGTTTGCTTCGGCAATACTTACATTCTCGTATCTGATCTGGAGAAAGCAAACAGTTCCCTCTCCAGCTCCATTCTCCGTTTCTCGCTGCAAACAAACAGAAATTCAGTGTTTGTTTCGGCTAAAGTATTAGCATCAGCTGTAGCCATTAACAAATATGTGATCCGCTGAACGTGAACCGTGCAAAAACAACAAGCTTCTATTAAGCAAACAAACATTTATTTACCAATCCAATTTGACAACTCGGTTGTCTCTTAATACGGAGAAACGTCCCTAAATTACTGTTGTTAGCTTGAAGTAGCCCCTGAGATAAAGCTAGCGAAGTCGTCGCGGAACCCAAGCGGCAAACAGACGCAACTAGGACGGTAAGGGTTGCAACTTGCGCCCGCGGTCTATCGAAGAAGGGCCGCACTTCTGTTAAAAAAACAAAAGGAAAAGGCGAAATCTTACCTTTTATACATTCTCCGCTGAATAGCTTCAATCTTTCCATAATATTGGTCATTGCCTGCCATTTTAGCTCGCTTTGGCGGTGCTTCCAGGCACGGAAAAGACGAGCAGAAAAGGAGGAGGGAGAAGAACCGCAGTGTTTACGTAGGTTACCATGGAAACCACTTCCCAGAAGTCTCTGCTGGTAAACAGAGACCACATGGGGCTAAAGCACGCTACAACGAAAGCTCAGCGTAACAGCTAACTGTTCTGTGCATTACAAAAAATAATTCCTAAAGTAAGAAAAGGTGTGTACTTTTCAAATTACTTCTATTTTTATAATTTTGACTGACGCCTTTAAACTTGTTAAAAATGTCATTTCCGATTTTTAGGTGTGATAGCCTGACTTTCCTGAATGTCAGTCACAGCGTCTTTGTCTTTTGTCTGACTATCTATCCCTTCTCTGACAGATACAGATTGATATCTCTTTTAGTCAGATGACTGCAGTAACCTATCATATTTAGATATAATCTTGCATTATTAAAGTTCATCAGTGACAGTTCTCAAAACGTCATGTTTTTGCCTTTAACTGAATACAATTTAATGAAACCCGCAACACTACTCGTGCTTGCTGGGATTTTGAAATTTCCAGACCCTCCAAATGCACATCCTAATCAACCAATTTTCTCCAATTCCAGTCCCATCAAATTGCTCTTTTAGCAGTTGAACTGGGTAGTTTTGTTGTCCTTTTCTAATGCTAATCTGCACCATTCAGCATCTCTCTATGAGGCTATTTGTTGTGAAATAAATCCCCTTGTTTGCCTCCAGCATGTATAATTGATATTGTTGCCAGGCTTTTTGTTTGTGCCATAAAGAGCTGAAAGGCAGTACTTTGGAGGCTATGAAGAAAATGAGACTTGCAGCACTGCTGCTCCAGCTGTGCTTAGCCAAGGTTGTTGCCTTCAAACATTGTTTGATACCATACAGTTCATTTATAATATTTTCAGTCTAATTTGTTAACAGAATTAATGTTTTATATACATCTGTTAAATCTTTGCTTTCTCCACCATGAAAGATATTCTGTCTAACTAGAAGGAAAGCCTGGACTGAACTTTGTTTTATAATATGATGGTGAGTACAATTTCAATTGTTTTTATGGAATATAATGCAAACAAGTATTATTTCCTTCCATACAATTCACACATATTAGTTTAATTTTTTCATTTAGTATGACATATTTATCTACAGCGGCAACCAAATAGGTAAACAGGGACAAAATTGCAAAAGAATACATATCCTAAATGGGAACAGAAGAAGCATATAAAAAGTGCATTCTTTGCAATTTATTACCTGAGTAGTCATTTATACTTAGTGTAGTTTAATTTTAAAGGGTTTTTGCATTGTATTATGTATAGTATTATTTTCTCTGCAGCTCCTCTGACAACCTACAATGTGTATTATCATTGATATGCCCCAACAGAGGTCACAATTTGCATGAGAATTAACAGCTAGTAAATTAAATTGATATTCAGTGCACATCTCCATTGAATCCTTCAGACCTTTGTTCCCCTGCTTGGCAGAACTCGTGTTCAGCCCCCTAGCTAGTCGGAAACATCTGTGCAGTTAATAATTTGATAAACAGCTTACACAAATTATCTTTGCCATCCCCTCCCCATTTCTCCATCCTCTTGCGCAAGACTTGGAACAGTTGGCTCACCTCTCTGTGGTGTTGGCTTTATCTAGTATTTTTGTGGGGTTTTTTTTTGTTGTTGCTCTGATTTTCATGGCTTAATACTAAAGCACCATTCAGGGTCAAACTAAAAGATCAGTCCTCATTTGTGAAGAAAAAAGCATTGGTGTCGTCTGTTGAACAATAATAAATTTGGTGCAATTAAAAATATAATTCATATGGTTAACATTTGCAAAACCAGTAAAGAGCTCTGACATTTAAAACACGCTTTAACATGTACAATACCATTGTACTTGTATTCAGTTGAAGCCCATTGAATGCCCTGAACTCAGATTATTAAATAGGAAATTGCGAACTGAGGTCTGACATTTTTTTCCCCTCAAAGAGCTACCTGCATCAGAGTGCAACAGCTTTTATGTTCCACATGATAATTCTGTGGTCACTTGTTTCTGCAATTGTCTGATAACACTAGTGAAAGAGACTTTACACGGCTTTTATGATTGTTTTCAAAAGTACACTTTTATACAGTAGCTGGCAGGGCTTTAACTTGATTTTCACAAAGTTGTATGAAATAGACTCAGTGTGTCCATACAATAGCATGGGCGAAAACATTATCACTCGCCTTTGCAATTTTAGCAGCGAGCTTTAAAAAAACAGAAGGGATTGTGTGCCAAGCAACAGACTGTTTGGTTGACATGGGGTTTTCACTGTTTGGGTCAGATGCTTGCATGCATTGTCAGTATAATGCAAACCCTTGACACAGTTGACCATGCAAGTGCCTGGCAGACCTTTGCAGTCTGATACAGATGACAAAATGTTTGTCACACAGACCTGACAATCTGTGTGGTCTTGCAGTGGAGCAAATGATGGACCATAAATTTCCCTTTTGCATTGTTTTTAAGAGCTATAATTTTTCAGGTTCAGAAAAGAGAAAACACTAATAAATAAATGAGCACCTCTTCCTACATTGTAAGTGGCAATCAGTTTCTGGATGGCTCATTTGACCTAGTCCTTCAAAAGGAGCATGCAAGGCCCATTTTACATACAAAATAAAACAGTAGAGAATCTTTTATTTGTTTGCGTGAGGAGCATCCTGTTCTGTCTGTTCTCTGAGTCACACTCAGTTGACTCGATGATTGAAAGTCATTGCTCTTATGTGGATATAATCTTTCGTGTCAAATTATCCTTCAGTTTGAACTGGAATCGGGGAATGTCAGAGGGCAAGGATCAACTCAGGCCTAGGCTTTCTCGTCTGCATTAAGCCATCACAGTGTTGTAAGGTGAGCTCCTGTAATGAACTCTGTCACTGCCACCACTGCGCCAATATCCCCACAACACAGCATGCATATTGATGGCAACTTGCGAGTGAGAGAACATGTGTGCATGTAATGTATTTGTGCATGCTCACGCAAACTCGCCTTTTTCTAGCAAGGAGCAAGGGAATCGTCTTACTCTCTTGCTGATTAGAAAGCTCATGCATAGGAAATCACGACAGAGACACTGCTCCCCATCTGCCTGCAGTGCAGGTGAAAACAATTTACACATCACCAGGCTAATGGATACATTCATAGGGAGAGGGAAAAAGGGATTGAGCCAGAGAGGGAGAGAATAGCAGAGAGCAAAGAAAAGTCGGGCTATAATGGGCCTGGGCCAAGGCAGGCCAGTGGCCCTGCTCATTCGGCCAAGCCAGATAGCAGCCTATCAGATAACACATAATCACCAAGGTCAGGGACTAATGAATGCGGTCGTGGCCCACCAGAACAAGCTTTTGCCCGCACTAAAGACACTTGTAAACAATTCGACTGGGTGAAACATGGCAATAATATGTTGATTCAGCAGGTAATGAGGTTCTCCCTGAATCAATACCCCCAGCTAACCTCTCTCCCTCGTGGGCCAGTAAAGAGCAGCCAGCTAGGTTGGTTAGTGCGCACCTATGCCGATGACCTTTCCGTGGCAGTAAGGACACGAGGCAGTCTGAAGAGGACTATTCTCGTATTGCACAAGGCACTGAGTGTCAGAACTTTCATTCGCAGCAAGCAAATGAACAGGCAGGCGCTGCATGCTAATGAGTGCCAAGCTATTTTCCACCTTTTTTATCTGCACATTATGCTCTTGACTTTGGAGAAGGTGGGAATTAGGTTGGACCTCAGTGTCAGGCTGCCTGATGGCTCCGCTCAGGAAAAACTGGTAATTGAAGCCGATGGCTGCCGCGGAGGAGGTCTGAATTTGGAAATAAACAGTTTCAAGCACTGCACGTCATTTCTAGAGAGATGACAGGGGGAATGGAAATGAGCTGTCTGGATCTAATATGCTTTCACAGCAGGGGAAAAAAAGGGAGCTATCTTTTCAGATAACAATTCCACTCATTAGAGCTTCAGTGCCACGGTAATGACAAGCGACCAAGTTGCTAAATTCAGAAAGGACAATTAGAAGATGCTGGCACAGAGACAAACTGTGTAAACAAGGACACATGGCTCTGAATCCTGCATGTTCTCTGGCTTGAACAATGCCCAATAGCTTTCAAAGCTAAAATGAGGATGATTCCTTGTTTAGTGATCATAGTCGTGGCAAATTATTTTTATTGTTTGTTCATTAGTAAAATAAACAACTAAATTAGTTATTTAAAAAAAAAACTATTATATGCACATTAAAGGGGAAAGACTGGGATTCTAAACATGTTTTGCATGCTTTGTAGGTCATTTTATGAGCTAAAATAACTTTTTGTTCAGTCAAAATGAAAAAAAATGTGCATTTCACATATGCACAAAGCCCTTAGCCTTGCAATAACATCGATTTTGAACACCTCATTATGCATCCATGTTCTGTTTGTGCCAATAAATCAAAGCGAAGAAGTAATCCAGCAGATGCTAAGTTGTGAAGAAGTTGTGGATGAACAGCAGCAACAAGTAAACAAATGGTGTAGAGATCTGATGTCTTGAACAAATCGTTTTCTCCAAGTGTAGTCCCACAGCAGCTTTGACAGATGTGGCCTATTTACCTTCCTCTCACTTGGCCCGAATCCACTGTTACCTCTTGTGGCTATTGCCAGCTTCTCAGGCTTTGCAGATATGCGTACACTGCACCATGCTCACTTAGGAGCCGGTACTTCTCCCTATTTCAATTTCCGAAGGATTATCAGTAACAATGCATGTTCTAAACAGATATGCAAAGTTTCTCTGCTCACCTCCTTCACTGCGTTTTCTCCTTTTCGCCCAAACAAAAAGCACAAACTCCAAAATGTAACTTGTTGACATTTCAGGCAGGAATTTGGGATTCTTTCTGTTTGGCTGTTTCCTCAATTTATTTTAATGCATAAGAGAACTTGTGTATATGCTTTCAGATTATGACAGATGCTAATCTCTGATGCTTTTGAATGTGGCAGTAGTGTGGTGTGTTAAAAACAGGGGGAAAAAATAAAAAGAAGCCTTCCATGGACGCAGCATGCGACTTTGATGTTAGCGGGCAAGACCACGGGGGTTTCTTAGACACAGATAGCCTACACGCTCATGAATAAAACAAGGGGTTTAGGGGGCTTCCTGTGCAGCTAATTCACAATGCCGAGTTTCCAATCTGTTTTTATGGTACTTGGGCAGAACAATTTGTCTTCCCCTGCTTCAGGGATGCATACAGCACAGAGAGCAGATTTTCAGGAGCTCACACAGGGATAGTAATTTACCATAATCAGCCATTGTGCACTAGTGAGTTTGTACAAGATGAGACACATGATTCTCTGTGGTGTTCCTTCAATTTTATGCAAATAAACAAAGCAGCAGTGGTTTTGAATTTGCCCTTTGTTTCTGACATGGACTGTAAGTGCCAACACAAATTTAATGTAGTAATTTTATGTTTTACCTGACTTCTTATGTTATTTTATTGGGTCTTCTTTTTTTTTGTTATGCAGAGATCTTTATAAGAAGAAATAGATAGTGTCACCACGTCGCTTAGAGCTGAATCTTTTGCGATAAAAGCCTCCGACACATTTGCAATTAGCGGTTCTCCTCTATGTGAGTCCTGTTTGAAGACTCATTAACAGGCCCTGCTGGTTTCTCCTTCAGCGAGAGGAAGTTAAACAAAGCTCCACTCACACACAGCCTCTCCACAGTGACAACAGGCTCCAGACCCATTGCTAAATGCTGAGAAGTGAAGGGTCTGAGAAAACAAACCCCTGTGACACCCTTCAATCTTTCGTCTGCTCGAACGTGCGCCGACAGTGTCCAAACTGATCGCTTGTGCCACGAGCAGCGGTAATAACTGAAGAAACAAACTGCGATACCATAAAGACACTAACCTTTAGATCTTACCGTAAATTAGTCTCTTTTTTTTTCTTTTAAGTTAAAAGTAAAATCTAATGGCAGCATTCCTGTTTGTTGCAACAAGCGACGGAGTTTCAACATTTTTAAATGCTACAGATAAGTAGCAAGTTCGATATCCAGAGGAGGACGGACACACAGAGTCGGATGTATGTATGGAGATCCAGCGTGCACACGTACAGTACACACGGATCCAAGGGGCAAAGAGGACCTAATTAAATGCAGACAGCGACTGTGTGGACTGGTGTACAGTGAAGCTGGGCCTCAAGCTGCCACAGCAACAGTTCATCTTGGCCAATTAGATGCCACATCAAAGCCGGGGTGGCCAGAAAGCGGTGGGTTCAGAGATGATGTTGTTGTGTGCAGGATCACCAATCAGCAGTGTCCCCTGCTGGGATGCACCGCCGCTAAAGCTGCAGAGAGAGTCACCTGACTACAGACAGTACAGCAGAGGCCTCCCCGCCTGCTGTGTGATCTTCTCCTGATGTGGATGTCGCAGAGCCACAGGCCTCTGGGATGGAAGTGATGTGATGTTGAAAAAAAAAGAAAAATTGAAGAAGAAGAAGAAAAAGAGCACATCTGATCCCCCAGTAAGTTTTCTGTTCATCAGTGCTCTTTCTATCCGAGTATGTGCACGTTTGATCCTCACAGTGTGATGTAACCAAACTAATGATCAAAGGAACTACTTCTGCACAAAGCAGCTTTTTCAAATATATTTTTGTAGTTTGCACCATAAGCAGGACATGCAGCGATTACCTTCCTACCACGTGAAATAACTTGCACCTTTTCAGATTCAAATGTCCAAATTTTCTCTGTCATTACTTCAAGAACTTCAATAAGAAAATCCGTAAATAACATGAGACAGTTATATATCTTCAAGTGTTGCACTGTTTTGTGGCTGAATGTTCTTCTAGGCACATTTCCATGCACCTTTATATATTTCCACGCGTCGCCACACAATATGTAAATCAGGCTTTTGCAGAACCTGGTGACAAGCTATGAAAGTAATTCTTTAGTTGTAATCAGATGATTTTTAGAGCAAGAACGCACATGAAATATGGAGAAGACAGTATCCTGCTCATAAAGACAGATACTTCATCCAGTTCATGAAATAGAAGTAGGGTTATGTTTTGTAATGAAACCTACTACCAAAGATTATTTCTCACCATATGTTTTAGGTATATCCTGTAAAAAAAAAAAAGAGTTGTTTTGTGATAAGGATGTGAACGAGCTCCCAGAGATGCTCTGAGTGAGGCAGGAGTTCGTCCAGGACAGGTTTCCCAGGATTAGGAGGGGGGGTCAAGGCTGGAGTGCTGCCACTCTTCCTCTCAGCAGCCAAGCCACAGCTCCCTCATTATACCTGAGGAGTCGAAACATTACCCATGGTGCACTGGGGTCTCTGGAGTAGACCCAGCCCTTGCACCATAAGGGGTGGGGTACAGCTATAATAGAACAATAAAAAAAAATTCAGTGCATCTTGAGATAGGTTGTTGACAAAGTACAAATTTGCGAAAAGCTGAAGAGGTGTTAAATTCCAAACAGTTTGGGGGTTTCTCAAATTTACTCCGAGCACTTAAGAACACTTATTGTTCTCTGACTCTCCCTCTTTAACATTTAATAAATCTGTCTCATTTCTGTCACTCCAGCATTTATGTGACAAAAACAAAATCTTCACAGCACATAAAGGCATCCATTAAGCAGCTGCATCAACGGACTTGTTAATTTGCTCATATTTATTTATATATTTTCTTCCTCGGTGTACAGTAATTACGGATTGTGCAATGTTTAGGCCGGGCATGTTGATTGTTGTCCAGCATTTGAAAGACAACAGTTTTCAGTTAGAAGATGATTAGAGCAGGTGAACCTACTTCATTCCAAGCATGTTCACGTTGTTGGAATAGTTAAAATAATGTGTAAACTCACACAAACATCAAATGTATCCACACTTAAAAAGGCTTAAATTGTTTTTATTTTAAGATATATTAAAATATAGACCACAAAGTAGACATTTCCAACATATTGGAACATTGACTATATGTAAAAGACCTTTTGAGGGTAACTAAAGGTTTCATTATGGCTGTAGTTTATCATCTCACTGGTTTCTATGTAAATGTAAATAATCAATTCTGGGACAAATAAAATCTAAAATATTTACAAACAGTGAGGGGAAGTTTATTTGTCTGTTTTCATTCATTTATAGCCCAAAAGAGAAAGTCTCATGTTTGTATGACTGTACTTTTGGCAAAATATCTCATGAATCACTCTGGATCTTAATGTAGTCACTTGGTGTACGTCTACACCTGATTAGATTGTGGAGTTAACAAAGGTCAAGTTGGTTGCCACAGCAAAGCAACCTTAGGAACAACATTAATGTCTGTAACTCAGTCAGTTTTACAGACGTTAGACTAAAATGTGGTGTATTAGTAGCTGACCCTGTTTACAACCAATATTCTGAGTACTGATTTTGTGAGACCTGTTTAACATGTTGGCTGTTGACTATTAAAATCAACACTGGAGCCAGCATTCCTACAAGGACTGTTAGGCTTTTATTTATATAAGTACTTCAGTTTTATTAGGTATAATACTATTTAAAAGTCAAACCTAAAAGATGAAGCTTTTGAAAAGTTAGCAACATGTTAGCACAAGATGAGTTCAATAAAACTGAATGGATTTTTAGGATCACTAACAGAGAACAGAGCCATCTAGTGTTTGCTCTCAGTGTTAAAATAAGACATAACCTTTTTACTGGATGGTTAAACTATGCTGGCCAAGTCATATTTACGTATTTGCAATATTTTGGCACACTTAAATTCAAAACAAAATGAAGTTAATCGTACCGTTTGTTGTGGAAAGACATGCAGAGAAGTTTAATCATAATTTCATTTTTTGTGGCTGCTGTGTTCACAGTGGTATTGGTGTGACTTTTGATGTTGTATTTAAACAGAGTCACAAATAAATAAGTTGAATAAAAATATAAATACATACATTTTTCAAAAACATTTATTTTTTTGTACTGAGGTAAGCTGTAGCCTGTTATTCATATCTTGGGTAAGGGTGCCCCCTACTGGCCATCAGCTGACTAGAATGTTTCCAGATTTTGTGAAGTAGTTCTCTTTTTCCTTTTAGCTATCAGTTGCTCTCTGATTTTTTATTGTGATATTTACTTCTTAGATAATACGGGTTGACTTCCTTTACTGGATTTCATGTCATGACGTTATTTGAATTTCTTAGTAGAGACGACATGTCTTACTTTAAACTGACACAAAAACAACAGACTAGTTGTAAACTGTTTTCCTTCCACTTTTTAAAATAGTGCTGTTGTTTTTCTCCACAGTTTTAGGTTTCGTGTAGCAACAGTTGTTTTGAGGACGGTTTCTGTGTTGTTTTTAATTTTTTACTTTATTATTTTTGGGATGAAAAACTGGCGTCTGTGTGCTGCAGTGATTTTTTTTTTTAGCCTTGCCCAAAGGAGCCCATTTTCTTGTGTGTGGTCACCGGGCGCTGGCTGCTGTTCATCAGTATGGAAGTCTATGAGGTGAGAAGAAATTGTAATGATGGACACTGAGCGGCGAGAATCAGCGGCTCAATAAGCCCCCCCCCCTAATTGCTTAGCAACAGTGTTCCAGGGTCTCTCATTTGAGATCAAGAGTTTAGTGGACTGAAGACTCCGCT
The DNA here is from genome assembly GCA_034783495.1 of Millerichthys robustus. Classification (NCBI taxonomy): domain Eukaryota; kingdom Metazoa; phylum Chordata; class Actinopteri; order Cyprinodontiformes; family Rivulidae; genus Millerichthys; species Millerichthys robustus. Next base: position 13,187,539 of record JAVKLF010000002.1, on the reverse strand, counting down.
TTGGAGAAATAGAGCTTGTGCCATTCGATAAGACAGCGGAGAAATGGGCTCTATCTTCTACTTCCTCTGAGCCCCCCCCTCCCCACTTCTTCTGTCTCTCTTTCTTTTTCTTTCTCCAACCCCACCACCACCCGTCCCTACCAGGATGATTATGTTACCTTTCAACTGCATGATGTATTCAGTTCACTAGATTATTTTCTGTCATCTCAGTTAATTGAATTCTGTCCATCACATATAGATGTTTTCACATTTGCATAAAGGTTAGAGTGGTGAAGAGTGTCAAACTTCAATTTAGACAATGTCACTCAAATAAATATAACTGGCCTCCTTCTCTGTTTCTTCCCCTCCCCTCTGACGGCTCTCTGGCGGTGGTATTTGCGGATTCTCCGGGAATTTAAATAGATCTGTATTCCTGCGACGTGCTGGCTCTCATATACATGTGAATATGAATATGAAAATGACCGGATGTCTTTTCGACATGGGGCGCAGGACCGTGCATAGTTGGGTGTGGATCTTTTCCACAATCTGGCACACGTTTGATTATATGTGTCCACACAGTTGTCCCCCACCCCACGGCAGGTTTTGCGACACAGTTTGCAGGCGTCCTCCACTGAGGCTCCCTGTAAGCACTTCCTCCTACTCCTACTCATTGTCAAGTGCCTCTAGCCTAAAAATGCCATGTGAAAATGTAGGCGGGAGGGGTAAGAAAATAGCCCACCCGAGTATAATGTAATTTTGAATAGTTAATATATCTTGAAAAGCGAAAGAAATGTACACGCAAGCTTAGAAACACACTATTTTTACTCTATTGGGATTTAAAGCATGGCAAGCAATCTGTTAAATGGACACAACTTGACAGAAGGAAACAGAGCATAATAACATGTCACACCTTGAAAAGGAGAAGATGAAGAGAAAAAAAAACAGACTTCTCTGACAGACAAATTCATATTTAATAACTGTCCCGGAATATCAAATAATGTTTGGTTTGGAAAATTGATTTGTGTGTCTTTAGCGGCAATTTTCATCTTAGCCTCTTTCCAAATAAACATCTATTAGGTTTATGTATCATCGCTGGTGTGTGACAAGCTCGCGGCCGGAGCTAAAATAAGTCTGTGTCAGTTAGTCAATAAATGGGAGAGCGAAGACGACGGACAGATTAGAGTGCTTATCTCTTTTCATCAGCTCTGAATGCCGACTGAATTGAAGGTCAATATCTGAGGATTCTCCAAGCCAAGCAGGTGTCTGGAGAGCATGGATTGGCTAGTGCTCGCGGCGCCTCTCCCCGTCTTTGTGGGCAGGCCAGGGCCAATTTCAAATGTGTCACGGCTGCATTTGAGCCAACAGTTACCTGGACAAAACCACTATACATTATACTGCATTCCTCTTTAAGACTCCTTCCCTCCCCTCTTCTTCTCTTCCTCTCACCGTCTCTGAGTTCTCGCCGTCCGTCGAGATATGTCACACCGCGGGCTTTCGTCTCGCCACCCTGTGACACGTGGTGTGAGTTATCAGTGACGAAAATGTCGCTGAACAGACAAGCTGTAGCAGGTTAGTATTTAGGAAAACATAAGAGACAATTGTGTGCTGGTATTGCCTAGAGATTTGCAATTTTCTTTTCTCCTGGAGCAGATGCACGGTGGGGGGTGGGGGGGATGCGGCATGATTTTTGATTGCAAATTAGAAAACACAAAAATAGTGGGGAGGTAAGGTGAAAGCATGAGTCGTTTCAATAAGCCATCTGTTTACAGCTCTTTTCAAGGTTTCTCATTATTGATTATATCTCCATTCCTCCTGTCCAAAAAAAAAAAAACCACAGCAGATAAAGAAGTATTTTAAACTTATTCAGGCAGCGTTCAGCTCAGTCTTGCCTCTTTTCTTTCTCCCCCTGCGTTGCTATGAATGCGAACGGTATCTTGATGGAAATGGACGGCGAAAGCCCGATAGGCCGTGAAAGGGGGCAGATGGTGCTACGCTCTTGCCTGCCATGTTTGTATTTGAGTTTAGCACTCTGTTCAAGCTCTAGTAGGCAAACACCGGCACTCGCGCGGCGCCGTACAGGAACGTATGCAGAATGCAGTGGAGGCTGTGGAGGCTGTGGATGTGGCGCTTGTGTATGGAAAGGTCTCGTCCCGGCGTGTCAGAGGGCGCTTTCGGCTACTCTCTCCGCAGACAATGCTTTGCGTGAGGGGGCTCACTCCAGCAGGACATGGCTGCTGGGGGGGGCGGGGGTGGCGAGCAGCTGCAGCACTCCAGACCTCTTCGCCCGCAAGGAGGAGGCTATCTCTGCCGCTGCTCCCCGGGCTGTCCAATGCCCTCCACCTCCTCCACCTCGAAGCAAAGCCAGCACTAACCTTATCTTAGCATGTGCACAGCTGTCTGTCAAAACACAATGAAAGAGCCAGAAACCAACCTCTTCTGGGCAGTGTGAAAAAGAAAAAAAAGACAAAATTGGCAGCAATTACAAATTTACACTACTCGGCTAGACTTGAAAGTGGATGTTACAGAGTGAGCAAATGTTTTCAGGCAGCCATTGGTCGCACTAAATCAGTGCCTCATTGAAGACGATTATCAAATCTGTAGAGAGAACATGATTCTATTTTATTTTTTTTGGGGGGGGGGGGGGGGGGAGATTTTGAATTAAGCTGCTCAAGAAATTCATATGCTTGTGCAACTTCAAATAAAGAGAAAACTCCCACAGGAGCGTTACAGGGAAACGAATGGCTGGCTTTATTTGTGTATGAATCTCAAATGTTATTGTGGCCATTTTTATTCATGCTGGCAAAGTTGTGTGCTCACCCTTGGCTTTTATTTACATGGTAGCCTTTCGACAGCTCAACGGGAGAGCCTAGCCTTCTGTAGATAGGGCCTTTCAGTGCCTTACAAAGGCTGCTTCAGCAGCTTTTTGTTGCCGTAACTACCTCTTTCTTCCTCGCATTCCAAATATCTTGGTTCAGACCTGGTGGCCTTGATGAACAAGGTTCTATGGAATCAATCAACTGCTTCTCTCAGAAGATCTTAACATGGTTTAATTTTGGCCCTGCCACATTGTCCTTTTGAGATATAAACCTCATCCAACCTACGCCTGAGATCCAACTTTCTTTTCTGAGGGGTCTTTTTGTGTAGAGTGGATTTCAGAGAGGCCTCAATATGTGGAGAGAAAAAAAACACGAGCAGAAAGAAACGTGCAAGGCTATAGCACATTGTTCCTACAAATGTTGAATGATGGCGTATCTCAAGTATTTGTATTGCGCTTTCATTTATTATAGTCAAAAAAACATTTAAATCAGTCAGGTTTTTCTTTTGTTACGCTTGTAAATTTGACCACATTGACTTTTACACTAATATTATGGATGCATGTAGTTCCACTAGTTAGCTTTTTTCTCATGAACACAAAATCTGAATCCAATTTAAGAGTACAGCTGCAATTGTTGGTTGTGAAGCAGACAGCTATTCATGGTGGACATATGTGCAAAGCACCCTCAGCGTCTACAGCCTTCTCCAGCATCAGTAAAACGGCAACATCTGCCTGCAGTTTTTATAGCTCCCAACATATGTCCCTTCGGTGGTGACAAAGCTGTCTGAGGCTCTCATGCTGTTCCTGTCCCCTAGTCCAAACATACATCTTTAGATACCTGTCAGCCTTTATTATACCAGCCTCTGTCGCTGCAGATAAGGGAAGTTAAAGTTTAATGAAATGCAGGCTGGTTACAGAGGCCCTGCTTTTATAATTTGTCACAGGCTGTGTGCTGGGAGACCACTCCTATGTAAACATGGAGCTGGTGGTCACGGCCATTACTTCTAAATGACTGAACATGGACCAAGTGGCAGAAATGTCAATCCAAACCAGCCATTTTCCTGTGCTCCCGTAAACCAAGCTGGAGACATCGTAATCTGAAAAACAGAAACTCTAATAAAGCCCGCGGTAATGTTTTCACAGCAAATTACCTACAGAAGCTCTATCCAAATGCAGTCATTTCCTGTCTGCGATTTCACATAAATTTGATAGCCAGCATGTTTATCAGGCACAGTTCCCTGTAGCCTCAGATGTAGGAGAGAAAATGTGGGAGCTGTAGGTGTGATAAGCGCTGCAACAATGCAATCACAGTCTGGTAGACTTTAGCCAACATGCTGTACAGACATACTGCACTTTATTACTGCCCAGTAATGTTTTCACCTGTGTCTGTTTATGCTTGTTTGTCTGCAGTGTTAGCAAAATATCTCACGAACCGGCAGACCTATTTTAATTAAACGTTCAACAAGTAATCACTGGGTGTACGTCTACAACTGATTACATTTTGGAGTCAGTCCAATTAAAGACCACCGTAGCTAATCATTTGTATCTAAAAAGGACAGTTTTACAAATAGATTTTGGTTTGGTTTGGTTTGGTAGTAACTGAGCATCATCCCCAACACATAGTCAGAACACATAATGCAATATTTCTGCTTACAACTTTTGGCATTGATTGTTTGCTTCAGCCCTGTCAGTTTGTTG
>JAVKLF010000002.1:13157586-13181059 GCA_034783495.1 Millerichthys robustus | reverse complement strand
AAATTTTTCTATTTTTGTAAATAAAATCTTTTAATTGAGTCAGTTGTTCTTTGATGCCTCATGATGGGGTAAGTTTCAATAATTAAACAAATCTGTCAAATAAATAGTGCCTATAAGGGCATGCTGATAACATGATTTTTTTTTTAATGACAAAGTAAATAAAAGGCCAGTCCATTATAAAATGTCTGAGTAATGAACAAGTCTTATTAGCGTTTCCGTTAGGTCATAAAATGAGTAGTAATTGCTTCTAGATGCTTTGCATTTGTCTATAAGCACAATTGGATCTTATTTTAATGCCCTTTCCTTTAATTTTCATTGGAAAAACGGCTAGCTATATAAAGCCATAAATGTATAATGCATTTTTTTGTGCTTGTTGTGTTTGTTTTTAAATTTGTGCACCAATGGAATTAAACAAATCACGAGCCAAAATGGAAGTTTTAGTGTTTTGAATCAGAGCTTTAGTCAAATATGCACATTTTTGAATAAACAATTTGGTTATATATTTTTTACATTAACATAGATTTATTCAGAGTAAATGGAGGAAGGAGAAAAAAAAGAGTAAATGAGGAATTTAAAAACACTTGGAAGTTCCAAACTAAATTCGCATAAGAGAATTCAGGGAAATACACGTAATGCAATCTTTTATAGTCAAATTCACATTACCTTTTTGATCAATTAAATTTTAATTTGGTCAAATTTGATGGTGGTAACCACTTCTTACAATAATAATATTTATACGATTACGAAAAAGTTTACATTTTTTAAATAATTTATTTTTTATTTTTAGTTGAAAATAAAATGTAACCTGACTATTAGAAAAATCAAATTTCATTCCTTGAAATGCTTCATGTTACCATTTCTTTTTTTTTTAAAATATATTTCATGTAAACAAAAGATCAAAATAAATAGAAATAACGTAACTGTGTTTTTTGTGTGTTTTGCTTTATAGATTGTTTTAAGAGTAGCTATATTCATTTTGTGTATTTGTTTTATGAATTTTGTATTTTATTCTTATTTATCTGCCTGGGAAATTTGATGAATTGTAGTAATTGAGCTAATTCTGGCACATTTATGTTGCTGTGTAATGCAGTGATGTTGATTAATGTGCACTGTTCCCATAAATAGATAAATGAAATGAAACTGCAAAATAAAAAGCAACACAATAATTTCTAGGTTTAAAACCTCTATTAGTGCAGCTTTGTGCAGGCAAATGGAAAATTGCGCACTTAGTAATTTGTCCATTTGATTATGACTGCTGAGCATGTGCAAACAAAATGTTGCCATTAAATTTACTGTTACCTTTATGCTCAGACTGAGAGAAATTTCTAACTGTGGAGCCAGTTTGCTTTATTGGAAACAGAACTGGAGCAAATTACCACAAAGTTTCATTTTCAAAACTGATCAGTGAAAGGATGAAGCTAACTCCACACAGCATTCACAGAGTTACAGGGGTCGAAGTACTGAAATAAATCTACTGACTTAAAAACCAACATGTCTTTTCAAATTCTATGATTTTTGGAGCAATAAAATGTCACTCCACAAAGCAGAAAATACAATAGAAATTTTGCTTCAGTGTCAAAAGAAAAAAATAACACAAATTGTCACACTCTGGTGGTAATTATGTTGAGTAGCATCCTAGTTGACTGGGTCGTCTTTCTCCGCACGCAAGACAACGTCACGCTTTCTGAGGGCCAGTGAGCGGCTTCTCTCAGCCTTGCGCTCCCGTGTCAAGTGCTGCAAACAATATGCACTCACAGCAAGCACTGCTCGACTCGGGAGGCGACATGCTTCAATGACTGTGCCTTTGCTACAACTATTTGTGATTGACAAAGGCCCGTGTAACTTACCATTGACTTTACCTCACAATCTGGTAACTGTGTATAGCTCAGCGAGAGAGAGAGCAAACAAACAAGCAGTAAATAACCGTCTGCCTCGGTCCCCGCAGACCGTCAATCAGATGAACAAGTGTACACTACGCTACGTTAGAGAGCTCAGAGCTGAACTAATCCAGTAAATACAACAAAAGCACTGACCACGGACAAAAAAAAAAACAACTTGTCTGAAGATCCAGTCTCAAACCACAGGAGGAAATCAGGGAACACAAAAATCTAATGACTCCAAAGCAGGCATGAAGTGTGAAATCCTACTCTTTCCCAGAAACAGCTGAGCCCACAAGTGAGGAATGGCAACTGTTTTATTTGTTGCAGTGACTGATAATCATATTTACTGGAGTCAATAAGTAGAGTTATTATCTAGTTCACAGAAAAATACTAGCCAATAATGTGGAAAGCCACATTATGAAGAATTACACTTGAATTTCCTAACAGCCAAATGAATGTTGGGCTTTGAAATCTTACTGCGGCTGTCTCTCCATCATCACCCTCATCATACCAGTGAACAAAAGAGCTGAAGACTAATTACTGAAAGATCCACACAAACTAGTGAGCTAGCTAAATATTGTCAACTCTAGCCAAATTCCCAATCTGCCTCTATTAATTAAGCCATTTAATCATCCACCAGACTAATTGCATAATTAAATCACTGCCTCCTGGGTGCTACTGATGTGCAGTGACTAATCTGGCACAAAAATACCACTCATCAACAATGTGGGCTGGTTGATATTGGTAATGGATGTCTTCGACCACAGCAACCCAATGAGAACATTTGCTGCACAAACACGCAGTAGGTTATGGTCATTTTTTTCCAAGCTAAAAAAATGTCTGGTGTGAGGCCATGTTCTATCTTGCATTCATGTTAAAGAAGCTTCTCAAATTGATACAAGTTTAAGAAAAATAATAATGAAGATATTATTTGATTACTAGTTGTACATTAAGTACACAAACCAGGTTGTCTTTAACAATGAATTACAAGATTTTAAGCAAAGATCTTCAAAATGTTGCGTTTGACGTATGTGTTTGGTGCAATACCACTATGCCAGATTTTAGCTCAGTATCTGTAAAACTGAGTCATGTGGCTTTCTTGTCTTTTCTAAGGTCAGTTGGCTGTGCCAGCCATCTCGAATTGGATTGGCTCCAGAAGTTAACCAGTTGTATATGTCAGCTCAATGATTACTTTATGAATGTTTCTTTCAACTTCATCCAGTGATTTGTTTAATATTTTGCTAACGGTACAAAGAAAGAAGCACAATCACAAACAGTAATTCGTAGCCCTCTGGTTTGGCTCAGTTGTGGTCAGTGAACGTGAGGGAGACGAGCACGTTCTGCGCCTGCATTGTTGGGCTCACTTAAGACTCTGCCAAGTGTTTAAATTCCTGAAGAGCCTCCAGAAGAAATTAGTATGTAATAACCACACTCCGCAGGAAGAAAGACCCATTATGGCTTTCCACCGACTGTACTTGGCTTTCATTTGTGAGCTAAAAGGATGCGCATGAAGGTGAGAGTTCAGTAGCCATTCAAGTATTTGGCTTTAGCCGGCTCCAGCACTCTTGCTTTAATTCAAGCAGAAGGACAAGTATGAATAATCGTCCTGGATAAGATTTGTCTCAACATGAGATAACCCCCCTACCCCACCCTACTCTCCCCCACCCAACCCCACCTCAAAATGGCTGCTGAAGCTTAATGACAGAATACCATTTACATCATGCCTTTTAATTTGCAATTTGCCAGCTTTTGTTGCTGCTATCTGATTTTGGTTTGTTAGCTGCAGACTGTTATTTTGATGCAAATTTCCTCCCAGCTCATCTCAACTGGTTCTAATTTCAGATTTGTTTATCAGAGCCGGAGAAAATAGATGGGGGAGCAATGGGTAACTCTAATCAACGTAAAATGCAACACAAAAAAAATCTAATGATTACAAATCTCCGAAGGCTTGCAGACTGTGCTGAGAGTTGATGCTGTACGATGGAATTGCCCATATGATGATGACAAAAAGACAGAGAGGGGATGAGTTGTAAAATAGAAAAATCAGGGGAGAAATGTCCCTTCTTGGACCCTCAGCAAAGGAGTGACTACTTTTTTGTAGCACACAGAAGTGTTCAGTCAAATCTTCTAATACAAGCCCCCAAGGGTGTCAGACTCATGTAATATATGCACAGGCTAATTTATTACACCAGGACTAATTTCCATTGCTTGTGCTTGGAGTTGCCTTGCTAATTATGGAATGTTTTTTTCCTTTAACAGTTTTTTCTTCTTCTTGATTCATAATTGCACATCCACATTCAGGAGCAGCATCTTTGCAAATGAGATGAGGCCTTGCCATTTGGCATTCACCGTCCCCCCACACCCAGGTGAGCCAACAGCCCACACAGGGCACTAGCAAGGCTCCATTTCCTTCCAAAAAACACCCACCCTCCCAATCATCGTCGCTTGGATGTTTGATGGGCTCTGCCCCCAGAACTGCTATGACCATCTCAAAAAAAAAATCAGATAGGCTGGTGTGTAATTAGACTTGGGACTTTAATTAGGAAAAGTTAACTGTTAGATGAAAGCTGTCACATCTGTGATGCGTACTGCTGGTTCAGTGGATGGATCCCAGGGGGGTCTGCATCAAAAGGCCCTTCCCTGCTGAGCAGGTCCACTCTAGCATGTTCTCATGCGCCAAATCAGGCCCTCTGAGTGGCAGCGGATGCGAGGCGATGGAAAAACAGAGGCGCAGACACAAGTTAACTGCAAAAAAGAGATGAAGAGGAAGAAGGAAAGGAAGCGGAGGGGGAAGAAAAGGAGGAGGGAGAGAAAAAAGGGAAAATATCACTGAGCTGCTTGGCTGCTTTTTCGTGTGTCTCGTTAAATGGAGAACACGGCACAGACACAAAGGGATCTGAGGGAAAACAATGTCGCCTAACAAGACATCACTGGCTCATCATTAGCAATTTGTTGTGGGCATAATTTTCCCCTGCCCCTTGCATAATAGGTGCCCTGGGATATTGCTGATGCCTTTGTGTGCCCTCATTTGGCTATTTATTTACTTGGCTCATGTCACAAAAGAGATCTGGCCACCTCAAGCGAGAGCCAAGATAACGCTGTTATGGCTCCACATCACAGCCCTATTAAGATGGAGCTCCTTTAATTGACTCCCCTAGCTCATTGCCTGACCTGAAGTCGCTCTGATCCCACCCAACCAATAAGATGCTTTGTCTCACAGGGCAAAGCATGGAGCAGGGTGAGTTTTTTTGTTCTATATTTTTTTTATGCAACTTGTTTTGGCTGATGTCAAACGGTCTTGTTATTGGATGATCTTGTTTATATCTACACAACACACTCTGGGTGAAGGTGCTGAAAGAATAGGCAGGAAGGAGTGATTAATCTGTGTGTTGATTGAGCTGCTCTCCTGTGCTCTCTGTGCTGGGAAAAGAAAATACAGCTGCAGACTGCTGTACTAGCATTAAATATGGCAAAACGGCTTGACGGATATCACTGCCATTAATCACGAAAGGGAGGAGAGCGAGAGGAAGCCTTATAAATTCATCGTTTCCTGTTTGCTCATCCCTACAGATGGTACTGCCAGTGCTCCACAGAAGAGCTCACACACCATTGTTGCCTTGCTCTCGCTCTCTCTGTGGCCTTTTGTGACAGAATAGACATTGAGCTGTCATTTACATTCAGTAGACACATACGCTGGAGATGGATGGATGGATAGTCGAACGGATTGATGGATCGAGTCATGGCAACAACACAGCTATTTGGGAAAACAAAAGCTTTTTTTTTTTACTGGAAATGGAAAGAAATTAATGATGCCAGCGTGGCTCAGCTCTGACAGATGGGTATAATGATGTGCATAGACTATCTAAGCACCCCCTCTTGCTTCCTGTCACTCGCCCCTTTTCCCACCCATCGTTCTTGTTGAAAGACACCATTCACATGAGTGTAACTGTAATACGATTGTATCTGTTGTTCAGGAAATGAAAATCAAGTATTTGACCTTTGTATCTTACAAGTGTCTTAGTGTTGTGCTGTGGTGGCCTTCAAGCTGTAATAGTATCCTTCCATAGAACCATTCTGTCTTTATTTTTTCATAAATCTCAAGACTTATTGGACGTTTTTATTGCAAATCTGGAATTTGCATGTTTATATTTTCAAAGCCATTCTGCTTATTCTTCCTCCTTAATGAAGTGCATTAAATGTACACACACACACGCGCTGCAGCCCCACATCTGCTGCTTTGACTTAAAGCTTTAGCAAGGCCAAGTGAGGAGATAGTGAAATCGATGTACACATTGTATTTCACACCCTTTCATCAGGCTCGGCCCTGGTGGCTGGAACGCTTGCGATTTCAAAAGCACTTAATGTACGCCAGCCCCTTTGTTCGAGAAGCAAACTACTTCTGAGGAGACATCAATGCAAATAAAACCAACTAGCAGAGCGAAGGGAAACTCAAGCTGAAGAACAACCAAATTACCCGTAGTTAATACGTCTTCATTACAATTTCTTTCTCCTCCTCTCTCCCTCTCTCCAGCATACCAAAGATTCTCAGCGCTAATGATTTTCTGGGTATTAAAGAGGCACCCACTGCTGTCACTCTGAATATGAAACAAGAAAACAGATTATTGTCAAGATCACCCACTGTGAACACCCAAATGATACTTAAAATATAATGACGTTCTTAACCGTACTCATTAACAAACACTGTGCAGGGAAAAAAACAATACTCCTCTGTGGGAAAAAAAAAGTCCAAACAGATCTGAAATTAGAGCATGAAGCGGAGAAGCAAACGGTTTTGAAAAAAAAAAAAAACGAAAACAGAGCAACGGTGCATCAATAATCTGTTCCCAAGCTCAAAGATTTGTCAACACAAGCTGTGGTCTAGAGTTACTGAACATTAGGCTGTGGGTGTTGCTATAAACTCTGTGTCTTTTGGATGTATCAGTTGTTTTTAACACATAAAAGCCATCTACTGGAAATCTAATCCTGTGCTGCAGCGCTGAAACAAATCCATGCTGCCTGCATCACCTGTGTGGTGTTAAAGCCAGGCACATTAATTCATAAAAAATACCCGTTGTTTTTCAGCTGTTACACAGTTTAGACATTATCTGTAAGTGCATTAAATGTACACACACACTGTAAATGTATGTTATTAGTCATCTGTTGTTTTATTCTGCTGAAACAAATGGCAGCATTCAGTTTTTGGGGACAAAAAATCAGCTGGTATATTTTGTGTTGAGGATATGATTGCATTTTTTTAAATTTATGTGACTAAATTAAGACTTTAGGTTTAACAGAAAGTTCATTTCAACAAGATGCCAAAAAATAACTAAGGCCTGATTTCCACAATGTAAGCGAACAATATAAATGTTGGTCTGTCAACAGGCAGTAAAGGAAGTCAAATGCTCCATAACTCAACCCTTGTCATGGGACTCTTTACTGAACAGGACAACTCGGGACACAGCGGGATTGTTCGTTTCTGGCCAAGTCAAAACGATTCTTTGTCAGCCAGGCATAAATAACATAGTGTTGATTGTTCTGTCAAAGTTAATCTGACAGCTTGGGGAAGCAGTCATTTATCTAATGACAGAGTTTCTATGACAACAATCGATCCTCCTGCAGCCTTGGAAGTATGTGTGTGTGTGTTCATGCGTGTGATGGTGAGAGGGGCTGCAAAACATTTGTCATTGACTGTTTTGGCTGAACACAAAGATACATTCAGGGACAGGGGACAAAAAACATTTTGTAGCGATGTGCAACTTTGTTTTTTAAAGTTAATGCATTCTTAAGACGCCAAATAGTTCCTGTGCGTATTCCTTTCTCTTCTGAGTCAGAGCAATATTTCACATTCTTTCAACTAACTAAAAGGAATCAACTTTGACTCAAAAACAATACCACATCTTTGTTTTTTTTTTTATTACATCAACAATACTTGACTATACGTGGCTTTCACGGGCGAAGTTGATCGGTTTTGCTGTGCTACACTTTATCACCCAGCAACTTAAGAGTCAGGAATTACTCAAGTTTATGTTTTGATTATTTTTACATTGTCATGGATTTGCCAGATGTTTTCGTTCTTAGACTTTTTCATTACATTTTAAAGCTGGTGAATGGTTTAAAACGTTTCTAAAGCAATTGCACACATATAAATACAACTGAAAAGTAAAGCTTTATTTATCATTTGAAATGGGTAAAGTAAAACAAATGTTTTTGGTTTGTTTGTTACTTTTTACGGAGTTTGCCACATTTATTTCCTAGGCAAGTAAAAGGAACAATAATTAGGCAGCTCATATACAAATCCTTTATTAATTGTAGTTTGTCATATCACCTTTTTTATCTACTGTCTGTAAGCATTTTGTTATTTTATCCTGTTTTTTTCAGGAAACTGTTGGTTTCAAGTCGTGGACAACTCGCTGAAGAAGAAAAAAAGCTTATTTGGTTAAATAAAGACTCTATCAAAAACTCTTAATTCAAATATTTTTTAGACTTATCATTTGAGTTGTTGCTTAAACCAGAACTTATTAGGATGAAAATACGCCTTTATTTTGGTATATTTTTCTTTATTCTAATAAGTTTTGGGACATTTTAGAGTGCTAAATAACTCCCAAACAATAGTAGTGTAAAAGTAAAAATATTTCTTTGTCAAGAAGTGTAATTGTGCCTGCTTGTTTTCTTATATTTTAGCATTGCGCTTCACATAAACTTATAATCTGCACTCTTTTCCTGTTTGTTTATTATATGAAATGAGCAAATTAAAACAGATTTACTCTCTGTGTCTGCTTCTGCTAATGTCTAAATGTCCTGATACCTTGACAGGATGTCTCAAATAGGGTCTGTGCTAGAAAATGAGAATGGCTGAAAAAGAAAATACTAAGACAGAAGCTTGACAAATATCACCCATAATATTAAAATGACCCCTATTGTCATTATGAGCAGAAAGATTAAATTCAACTCATCACACGTAAGTATGACAGGTGCCTCAATAGGCTGATGCCAAACGGCAAGCCAAGGAGATTAGTAGGGCACTGATATCATTATTTCCGCCTATCAGGGATTCAGCAGGGAGGCAATTGTAATTTCTAGGCTTATTAGTCCACACTCGGAGAAGAGAAAGCAGAGTGATAAAGCTGACTGTGACAGTCGCGCATTTCACTCGCAAGTGCTGTCACTGTGACACTGACCAAATGCCAGTATGCCCTGTAATCCTGCCTAATGGAGGTTAACACACAACACAAAAAGGTCCTCATCAGCGATCACAACAATCCACACATTTGCATTTTTAAGTTATAAGAGCGGTCACAGAGAAAATAAAATTTGGAGAGGCGTTAATGTGTGGAAATGTGAAGAGGAAGTGTGCGGATTTAAGCGCACGCACGCAAAGACGAGCATTTTAAAGTTGCGTGGAGAAGTGGCACAGCAGTCTCGAGTCGTGTGGCAATTTCAGACATCTGCCTCTCCTTGGGCATTCTGTGCCAACGCCAGCCCCTAGAGAGAACCCTGTTTCCAGCACACTAAAGCCCAGAAGTGTTTGTCGAGCCTAATAAATATTGCACAGCGCTTCCTCTTAATCTCATTAATGTTTGTGCATGTCTGTTGGTGCCTGTAGATATAAACAAGGGATGAACATTAAGCCCTTACAAAAATAAAGAAATAAGGAAAGACAACCATCATTGACTCCATCCGGTCTTTTTTTCCCCTTTACAACTTTAGTCACCTTTTTTTTAAGCCAACGAAACAGAAATCGACTGTAAGACTTTAAGCATTCATGCATTGCTATCTGCTTTCTGACGCCACCGTTCAGCCTCTGCTCCATTTGATCGGTAAATGCAGGCACAGGCAGCTGTCATATTTGGGCCAGATGATGATATCTGTCTCTGTTTGGCAACATTTCTCCTTAATTATGCCTAATTTGTAGACCAAATACCCGCTTATCACTTGTACTGTCTGTGACAGCTTAATAATCTGTAACCTCGGTGTGGGTGTGTGAAAAGAGAGAGCTGCAGAGCGTGACCGAGACCTTAATATGATTTGTGTGTTTTGGTGTCATGGTTTAACAGTTTTATAAGCCAGCCTGGTGATAAGTATCATGTTATTAGGGAGTTACATATTTGCCTTCATTTTTCTCAAAGGAAGTCACATTGTGACCAATTGCATTACAACAATGACAATAATCAGGGTCTCAGGGGAGGACAAGAAAGGCAATTTGCATGGCGGCAGCCTACACTTCTCTATTAAATTTGTTGTGTACGGAGTAGGCTGTATGGCATAAAATGCTATTGATAAAAAAAGATTAAACAAGCTAAAGGGGGTTTAAGAACCTCTGTTCCCCCCACTGATCTGGAGATGATCTTAGCATACCTTTTTGGACAAAATTGTCTGACGTAGGAGAACCTTTCCACACAACGCAAATAAAACCTTTTAGGCTACAAAATTTGACGTAATGGTCCTTTTTGTTTTTCTTTTCAAATTATAGAGATAAAAATGTATGTTTTATATCATCAACTACCCTGTATTAGCTGATTAAACTAAACAGACAGCTCACCTCAATTCTCTGCCCTGTACCTTTAGGACATGTCGTTAATTTAATTCCATCCTTGCTGCTGTTTCTCTATTAATTGATGATGACATATTCTCCAAAATTGTCGTCTTTCTTTGTGCAATACAACAATGCCTAAATAACGATAAGATAATGAGACTTTAATTGTGTAAATTGGTGCCACAGAAGTGCAGCGTTTGGAGCTGCAACCTCACTCCAACCTTTCTGTGCAGTTTTCATGACCTTCCCATGCACAGACAGGCCTTTTTTTTCTAGTTTTTTTTTTCCCACAGACCAAAAAGATGAATGTTAGGTTTTTTGAGTGAGTGAGAGTGTGAATAGTGAATAGTTGTTTGTCTCTCTTGTGGTTCTGTGATGGACTTGCAACCTGTCCAGAGTGGTTCCTGCCTCTGGCAGTCAGTGACTACTGGAGATAGGCATCAGTTTCCCCGTGACCCGGAAAGGAGAAAGTGGGTAAAGAAAATGGATGGAAGGATAATCGTGTGAACGCTGATTCAGCATTCACACTGACATTTTCTTTTTTTATTCTTCTGTACCTCTTTTGCAGTCTAACTCTGACCGCTCGCCTCGCCCTAATTTAGCCAAATCTTCAGCTTATTCATGAGATATGTGCAATGGCTTTTTGGCTGTATAATATAGATATTTTGGAAACTATTTAATTATTTTAAAAATTTCAACACTTTTAAGCTTTTTGCTTTCAGTTACCGTCCTGCTAGTTTTAGCTTTTAGCTAGTCTTGTGCTACTTTAATCGTTAGCTTTTCTCCAGAGTGAGCAAGTATTTAAAACCATTTTATTGTCATAGTTTGACAGAGATTGTACCATTTTAGGATTGTCTAGAAATTGATTATTATAGGAGAATTATTGTATTGTGATACTATTAGTTTCGTGAGTCAAATGTAGAATAATGCATACGACTCCCCCAGCAGCTTTAAGAGTCATCAGCATTTTTTCTGTTTTTTGATTTATTCCTTCATTCTCGGCTGTTACCATTTTTCTCAAATTATTTTTTACGAGTGTGTGCTTGCACCCGTATGTGTTTGCATGTGTATGTGTGTAACACAAGGAGCAAGTATGGGAATGGAAGCAGAGGTGGCTGAGAGGGCTCTGATAGCCTTGCAATGAAATCTGCCTTTGCTTGCCTCTACCAGCTGCAATTATCATTAAGGTTCCAATGGAACCGGTCCACTCCAGAGACACCTAAAAGCCGCCGTAGACCCACACATAATATTGTATTAAATGAGACCCAAAAAAATCAATACACAATGCAAATGAAAAGCAGGGGAGTAGGATCCACTCAGTATGCATATTTCCTGTCAAGTACACTTTCTGACCTGCTGAGCGCCGTTCGTGGCGGAACTCAGTACTTTTGAAAATTACTGATGATCTCTTGTTATGAGCCCCTATCTGCCTGGCTTGCACTATTTGTGATACGCTTGTCTGGCCATGTGTGCTGAAAACCGTCTCGCTTCCTCGCTGAATTAAAAGAGTTTGTCCGTGAACTGCAGAGAATGCGCTGCTTATGTCCTTTTTGTACGCCGTAAATGGAAATGTTGATAAATACAGCCTCACGTGAAGCACTTGTTTTGTAGCGGCCGTGTGCGACGCACAACAGCACAAGAGAGCTAATTATGAGAAAGATGAGCCTGGGTGAGGAGCTGGGTGGGCAGCTACTTATTTTGCTGCTTTTCTTTCTGTTGTGTTCAGATAGGATGTTTGCGATGTAAACTTCTGTGTGCATGTGCGTGTGTGTGTGTGTGTATACACTGGTGGTGAATGCACACAGTACATGGAGAGAAATGGGGGGGTGAAGAAATATTCTGAATGCATATGTGCCGTTAGTGCAAGCAGATAAGTGCTTATCATCACCTGTAGCCAGGAGGCCATCCATTATATATGTGCAACTCCTGCAAGCCCACTTCCCCTGCTCTAATGCATGCCAAGGATACAATAAAAATGAGATTTTTTTTTTTTGATTAATACAAATTTCTGTTTATTTTAAAAGTCTTTTTTTGGTATTTAGAATAAAAAATAATTGTTGTTATGTGCATAAAAGCTCATTTGAGTTTGAACAAGGATGATTGAACACTTTGGATGCACTTGTATGATATTTTGCTTTTATTAGCATAAACTAATGGATAAATTTTATTGAGACTTTTTAATCATTGGTTGAACATCTACAAATAATAATGTTTGGAGTCAGTTCAATTTGAGATGACATTAGCCATCACCAACTTGACTATAATTTTGAAGACATTGAGAGGAAAAGAAATGATGTGGTGGTAGCTGAGAGTCATTCACAACACGTACTTTGGGTGTGACATCCCATAATAACACATGAGATTGTGCAAGTTTTAAATATAACAACTTCATAATTTCTCAACATAAGAAGACATAATCTTGGTCTAAAACTCTGGCATGAGCTTTGGCGGGCAACATTCATTATTTCAAGGAATGCTAGGCCTTTAATCAGACTTAGTTGATTTTCTCAAAGTAGATTTTGTTTTCAGCCACAGCCACCCCCTAATTTCTAGGGTGATTCTCTACCCATACAGATAGCTGACCTGTTAAATATTCAATTTAATATTCAATACTGGTAAATATTAAAATTAGGTAATGTTAAATAATAGATATTCTTTGTTTTTTTTAGTATTGCTTTTAGGATATTAATGACTTTTTTATAATGCATTCTGTTTTATTTTGTTTAGACTGTCTGTTGAGGTTCACATTAAATCTGCTTAAGCCTTACATTAAACAGGAGCATCTTTATCATACAAGACTTTCATCATCACATATCAGGGATAGGCTTTTACCTATAGTTGCTAGCTAACATGCTTATGAAATGAGACTTTACGCAAGAGGAATATTAGTCACACTCACTGATGTGGTGCCTCACTGTGTGATTCTCTCCAACCTGCTTTCTTTCTCACTTTTTGTTTTTTTCCAACTGAATATCAACAGTGGAGAACATTTTGTTGAATTTGTTTTAGGTCAATGGTTATGATATGAACTCATTATAGGAAAGGTCAGACCCATACATAAATGAATTCTGGCCTGCCAGGAGCGTGGCCTGTCTCAGAGAAGGATACTTAAAGGACCTCGCCCTGGAAGGAGTGAAGGGCAGACCTCACAAGAGGTTCACAGGAGCTCACTGTCTGTCTCAAGCAGTCAGCCAATCGCATGTCTCGCTTCACTGATTATGCTCACTTTCCACACCGTGCTGGAGGAACTCCACAGGGAAAGGAGCAAAGAAGCAGGGTTTTCTACGTTGGCTAATTAATGATGTCGGAGCAGTGAGCAGGGGTGTCGGCAATTCCCTCTGGAATTTTGGTTCATGGCCTGCCGTATCTTCGGTGGGGTCTTCTGTCTCTAATGATCCATGTCAAAGACCGCCCCTGCTGCAATGACATATCACAGTTCATCACTCAGACCCTGCTGTGACGATTATCATCACACTTTTACTACTAGATAAAGCCACTATTATAGCAAATTGGTATGGTGATGAGCAAAGTGGAAGTGAAGCAGACAAGGAGGAAAAGAGTCCAAGCAAAGAGCACCACTGAGCGATAACTGAAGACACCAAGGAAGGAACTGCAACATCAGTGTTTCACTCTTCACCCAAGTTATTGTTCATTGCCCCCGTGAATCTTCCAAGAGTCATATCCTACGCTGTTTGGCTTCACAAATCTCTCTGTCTGTATAGGCGCTGTCATTCCCGTCTTGCTTTCTACAATGGTGGGTTTTAAGCTGTCACACTAGATGTATAAAACCCCTCTCTCTCATTCTCTGTGACGCAGCTAAGGCACAGACCACCAGCGTACTTGGCCCCTTTGCCCCATGATGCACTCAAAACAAAAGTGTATTGAGAGCTTCTCAGTTTTGTTCTCTGACCTTGAGTTACGAGCAACGACAAGATGATGGACACACTTCCTGTGCATCACTTTGCTGTATATTTATTACCATTTTCCACTGATAGCAAGTTCTTTAAACTCCAAGATGATTCTAAGCTGAATGAGTAACCCTTGTGTGTTTTGGACATTAGCAAATGGTAGTCTACCTCTTTGAGTCGGACTTGGCACAAAGAAGCTTTTTGTTGACTTTGTTTTTTGTTCACTGAAGTTTCAGTTCAGTATTTTTTTTACTCAGATTTTTACACATCTCATCATAGTTCTAAATCATATTTTCTTTCTCCAGGCCCAGTGCCGTCTGTCCTGCAGCAGATTCAGCTTTTGTTGGCTGGTGTTAATAGGATTAAAATGGGTTACGAGCTCAATCACAGAGAGCTTCAAACCATCCCTAAATGTAAGTATCTCATGGGGGTCGGGGGGGCATTGTGGTTCTGCCTCTCTCCCCTCTGGCAGCCCTCCTGATCGGAGGGAAAAACTCCAGGCCTGATAGAGGGTTGGCCTCTGGGAAAATCCGCAGGATTATGTCAGCACTCATTACAATGTACACAAAGACCACAGGATCAGTAGGAGCACAAACGGAGCAGTTAAGTCAAATAGGGTGGGCCAGGGGATTCTCTGCTTCCACCCTGACATTGATTAGCCTTTGTGCTCTGCGATTCCCCACATTAAGGCTGAAGCCACTGGGGTACCAATTGGCAATATCTAAACTTATCACCACACAAAGCCTGTTTTGATTGATTAAAATCTCAGTTTGGAGGTGTGGTGTTAGTTTTTAGCTGTAATTTAACCTGTTACAATTAACTGCAGCATTTAGACCAATGGAACATCTAAAGTTGACATGTTGTTTTTATCACAACAGATAAAATCCGCCTTGGCTTGGCAAATACTGTGGGTAGGGTGCATTGTGCCCAGCATCCATGAGTAATTAGACAGTGGGTGAGAATGGTACGGGACGTATTGTGATAATGTGAGGCCACATCACTTTTGAACATCCATGATAATGACCATATCCAGTGAAGTTGTATCCATTAGGCAGATTGAACTGTCCAATTGCATGTTCACACAGCCCTGAGACTCACAGATACACACACATGCACAATTTGCATAGTGCTTAAGCAACGTTGAAGATAGACAATTATAAAAAACAAAATGAGTAAACAGAAAGACAGGAATAATTTTCTGCCTGCCATTAAAACACCATAGATCCATCCTGGATGGAGCGTGCGCATAACAGTGTCAGCCTCCAAGGTTGGAAACATGAGGGGCCGCCCTGCGATTGATGTGCTCTTTTAAATAGGCACTCAGGGGCATTGTTCCAACCTCACATTCACATTTTCACATGTGATGATAGTACCCACTCACAGACACATTCACACTTGAAGACAGAAATGTGTTCATGCATGAAGACGGGCACGCTGTATACAACATGCAAATGCTTTTGACGATCAGTGTGCACACTTGTCTTAAGCTATGCAAAATGGCAGCAATTCACTAGTGGTTGTGCATGTCAAAAAGGGGACAGCAGCATTTGCGCACTATTGAGGCAACACTGCAGCAATGTTGCTAAATACACACTACTGCTGAATCTACAAAATACATGGATTCGTTTTACTGACCAGTAATTATAATTCAATTTGTATGCATTCCTCAATAAACACATTGCACAGTTGTTACAATGGCAGTGTGCTGTCTAAACAACAGGAGCAAACTGAGGGGATTTTGTTTCCATTTCTGCTGCATCAGGTTAAGAAACAATGTATTTCGTCTACTTAAATTACACACTGATTTCTACTAAAGTAGCTTCTCAGTAAAGCTTGCTGAGGTCCTCTAAGAATACTACATTCATACATATCTGTTTATTTTTCTAGATTAGATAATATAATCATGAAATTACCCTAAAATTGCTTTTTTGAGAATGCACAGAGTGTTTCTATATAGATATATATTTGTACCGTATATTTTGCCTCTATCCTTTCCTGTCAGCGTATTCATAAATGTTGCTGGAAAATTTCTTATTTTAGCAATCCTCCAGATAGCCGGAGCCCATTTCCATAGCTTTAAATAATGTCAATCTGGGCAAACCCTGGATTGAAGCCCCTGAGCCGGAAGGCACAATTTCTCCTTTGCCTACAGTCTGATAATTTTCTGAGCTATTGGCAACTTGGGAATTTTGCAGCCTTATCACATAAACTCAGCGAAGTTCACTGCCACTAATCGGTAAAGGGATCACTCATTCAAGGATTGCATGATCATGTTTTTTTTTTTCAGGGCAGTGACAGCTGTCTGCACCAGGACATTAGCAATGCAGATGAATCAGTCTAATAGGTTAATGCGTAACACAAGAAAATTAGGTTTAATCCCCAAGCGAAATAATCTAACCTTTTTCAAATTCCTTGATGTGGGAATAGAAACATTGCCTGTGACTCAATTAGGTGCAATGCAGATCAAAGCAAATTTACCTTGAGCATGTGCCCTGAATCCCCGGCATGCAGGCATGTGTGCAAGTGACAGTGAGGAAAATGGCAGTGTGCCTGTCCTCATAATGCTGCAGGCAAGCCCTGGGCAGTAATAACATCATCATGACAGGACCTCTGCCTGCTTATTTATTCCCTTTACTTACCTCACTGCTCAAATAATGTCAATGGACGTGGACGTGCACACACTGACACGCACACACGTCCAGAAAATGAATAGCCTTAGCCGCGGTACCTGCAGAGAAGTGATAACTGAGATGGTGTGAGCAGCCTGCGTCACAGCAGCAGTGTTTTCAGCCTAATTGGAACTAAGTACCAGGCACATGTGGGAGCAAATATATGTGGTGATTCATATGCATGTGGTCAGGTTGGGATACGTTTCTTATTCGTAACTAAATTGACTGTGAGTTGGCTGAACCTATTCCAAATGTGGAACTAGTGTTGTAATTTAGCCTGCATCATGCTGCATGATTACTATTAATAAACCCCTGCCATGTGTACATTTGTAGACCTTATACAGTGTTCTACAATGAAAAAGCCTCTTGCAGGGATGTGTGTGTATCTCATGTGGCGATCGTGTGTGTGTCATTAGCAAGGTGCAGCTGGCCATTAGGGTCCTACAGTGGGTGTTGTTTTGCTCTTCTACTAACTCCAGCCTTGTCACTCTTTTTCCTCTAATGTGTTACTCTGACCACCAACACTTTGTTAGAGGACAAAAACATTTCCCCATTGCCTCTCACCCAAATGTGTGTGACTGATTTCTTTAAGCAGGTAGTTGGTAATGAAAGACACACTCTAAACCTCCACAAACTGGCAATTGAGAGACACGGAAAGACTTCAGAAATGAGCAGTTTTTTGGGGAAGCGAAGTGTCAAAATGGACCAATTACAATCCACAGACAGTTATCCCTAAAAATATATATACACACTGAAATCAATGAGGAGACAAACTGAACAATCAGCTACAACGAGCAACATTGGAGTGGAATATGCAAAAATGCCAATTAAACTTGTTCGCATACACACTTTTTTTGTATGGTATCTCAACATCTGTGGCATTAGCCATGGCTCTCTTTATGTAAAATAGAGACAGGGAAATGAATACGCAATCTACCACTGTGTTTTCATCATTAGCACGCTCCAACTCGCGGCACTGCTGCCTTCCAAGCAGCCTGAGTGGGGAGCGAGAGGAACATTTGTGTGCCCTCGCTTGCCAAATTAATTCTTGTCTTGACATCTTAATTCTCAGTTCTTGTGTGTGGTCAAATCAGCCTACTATAGAAAAGCAATCAAGCAATTATTCCCAAATTATATTTGCCCAACACACACTGATTGGTTATTCTTTTCTTATTGAGTAAGCTCATTAATTCTGAGCAGCTTGCTTGTTATGCCTCTGCCATTACTCCTATCCCCTCTCATCCCCTCTCTCCCTCTCGCCGTCCTCATCATGCACACTCACTCCCAGCTTTCACTCCCCCTCCCCACCCCCTCCCTCTTTCCTCCTCTCTCCAGCAGATGCACCCTATCTTCCAGCCCCAGCCCGCTGATGTTTTGGAGATGACATACACTACAAAAGCCCCATGATCTGTGGCATTGTCTAGTCGGCCAATTACCATTCCCATCTCTGATTAACTTTGATGTGGAACCTAATGAGATAAGGCAGCTTATCAAGGCAGCCGCTGATAGTGGTCTCATTTATTCCTGTGCCTGCCACCCAAGCAAGTGACAAAAAACTAATGAGGAGGAGTTTGCCTGTGAGCTCAGGTCTGAACCGAAGTGCAAAATTGTTCATCCGCAGTTCATCAAGGCTTGCCTGAAATGGCCTGGTCACCGTCAACGTGACACTCCACATAACAGCGCTGTGGCTCGCTGTGGAACAGGAAGTTTCTCTGTGTTTGACACTCACTTCCTCTCCTCCTCTTTCCAGTGTTTCTCTTCTCTTCTCTCTCTCTCCCTTAACAGCTCCTTTTCCCCTTCTCCGGGCTCTAATGGTCCAGCTAATTGCTCAGGTTGTTTGGTTGTGAGGAATGCAGGAGTGTCTGTACGTGTTCATTCTCTTTGCCTGATCTCCAAGAGGTGAAACCTTAATTTTCCACTTCTGCCTTCTGTGTCTGTTTTAATTATCTGGTGTGTCCTCGGTGTTATTTATAATTTCTTTATTTTTTTCATCACACTGAAAAGCAATTCAATTTAGAAATACGATCTGCTGCCAAATTTTGCAAATTAGGTTTTTTTTATAAATAAAAAAAAAAACCAGGTAAACAAATTAATATTTCTTAGCTATCAGAGATATAAAAGTCTACATATAAAATAATCAAATTTGACATTGCAGATATAATAATTTATTTTCTTTTTTTCCCCTCCTCCAACCCAGTGTAATAAGCCTTTAAAACTACTTTTCTTATCAACACTAGCATTACACTGCAATTAAACAGCCTTTTTAAATAATACTTTCATTGCACAGTTTTGTCATTTGGTTGACGAAGATGGGAGGAAAAAAAAACCCTGAAGTGAATTCAGCTGTGAATTCTCCTGCACGGACTGTGTATAGAGAGGCAGGAAGTGTGTGCCTTTTGATTTGGAGTATAAAAGTAAATAATATTTGTACATCTAACACATACTCGAAGTGAATGAGCAGCCCCTGAATGTGTTTCTATGAGCAAGTGGAGAGCTCTACAGACTTTAAAGCCGGAGCCCAATTAAGCCTCGCCTCATCGGGAGAGGGAGAGAAGCTGAAAGCTGAATACATAAGATAATGCAGCCGCACTAAAGCAGCCAGCTTGCTCAGTGTAAAATTAGAGAGGGAAGAGAAAATCTTGATAAAGCGAGAAGGGGAAAAAAAAGCACGACGGGCAATGGGGGGAATAAGAGGAAAAGAAGTTCCTTTGGGCCAATTTCCTTTGAAACTGTTTAACCAAATACAGCTATTCATATTCAACACAATTAATAGTGTCTCTTTCTTGTTCAGACGGCACATCATAACGCTCGGCGGGCAAGAGGGAGAAGAGGATTTCCTTCTCTTTCCAAATTGTAGCCAATTTAAGGACAAAGCATTACTCTTTAGTTTCCCGGAATAGGAGTCGCACTCATAAAGAAAGACTGACAGTCAACGTCCAAATCTCATTCAAGGATGCAATTTCCAAATGCTAATCATAATCTGCAGATGTTGGCCACTGATACATCCATTTATTTATTTATTTTGAAGGCATGTCTGTGCCCATTTGGATGGCCTGTGAAATTTAAAACAAAGAGGGAAAATCCCTTTTTTAGGCACGTGGAACAGTCTGCCACATCAGTAGCAGGGTTGCACACAAAAAAAATACTACCATTCACACTCAGGGGTGCACGTAAGGCATGTGCCCAGAAAAAAAGAAAAAAACACAGGCAAGCTCTCATGTACATATCCTCTTTTTTTTAGTTCTTGCTCTCCTATTTTCTTCAGGTTGTTTTAGAGTACCTCAGATGTGTCATCAGACATCGGTTTCCATCTGAACTAGAGGGGAAAAAAAGAAATACTTGACAGAAAGGTATATAAAAAGAAGCCACTTTGAATTTTTGACATCCTCTGCACAGCTGCTTCAAAATGAGTAGGATGGAAAGGCAAGGAAAAACCAACTCCAAGATGCTTTTATTTATTTATTTATTTTGTTTACTTGCTGCCTTTTTTCCCCTGTCCTCTTTCAGGGAGATGGAGGGTACTGCGAGGCCACAACTCACTCATCCTTGTATAGAACGACTCTGTGCAGGGCGGTGAATAAAAAAAAAGAGATGAAGAAAGAAATAGGCATGGCTAAATGAATTGTGGGATCTGTTCTATTCATTTGACCTCAAAAAGGATAACCCCTTTTTTTTCCATTTAGATCCCAAACACAAGGTGAAATTCTGTTCAAATTGTCAGTTAGATGACATTAAATATGTTGCTTCATTTAATTGGTAAATAGATTCAGGTGGAGCTGCAGATGCAAATTAGGTTAATTTAAACAACTGATGTTGTGGAATTATGTTTGTAACAATTTTATATTATCCCAGATCACAACTTCATAAATTTATAATAATTAGTTTTGCAGAATTCTTTTATTTCTCCAGTGTCAAGAATATTGTAAGTCTCATTTCCAGATTTTGTTTTTTGTCGCTGTTTTCATTGGTCTTCTTATGTAATATTTCTCACCATCATTTACAGGTTGAAGGAGTTATGCAGGCCATTCTGGCACCGTGGGGGTTAATACTAAACTACAAAAGCCATTGATGATTGAGGTGGTACTAAAGAGACGAGTATTCTGTTGCTATTTGGAGTATTTCATGGTGGCTTGGAGTTTCTGTATAGATGTTTGTTTCTTTTGAAAACTGGACGTTTCCAGATCCACCGTTGGCTCCTGTCTCTCTTTGTTGATTCTGTACTGCCCCCCCAGCCCCCACCTACAATAAACCATCCTCCCAGCTGATAGCGTGCCAGGTTCTGTGTGAAACAATCAGCACTCGTGCCTTTCTCAAGCATGCCAGGCCAATCAGAAGGCAAGGAAAGACAAACAGAAGCCTTGCAGCTGTCCTCTGAACAAAACGAAGCACTTCCGGAGCCGGTGAGAAGGGCCAGGGCACTGGACGCACCCTAAATCAACCATTGTACTCTCTCCCAGGAAAGCCTTTAGGATTACAAAGCACCCAATTGTGAGGCGGGTGACACACCCACATACTGCATCCACAATTCACACACCTTCACTAACTCCAATCCTGTGTCTTCGTCGTTTTTTGTTTTTTTTTTCAGTTTTCCCACCCACCATTTCTCTAGTCTGCAGACTCGGCGAGTCTCGCCGCCAAGGCACTCAACATGCCTCAGCAGTCTGACTGGGTGCTGAAAGAAGGTCTGCATTTTAATATTCAGTACACCAATTCATTAACATTCTATTGGAGCTTACAATAGAAACTGGAGAGGCTCTAACCCTTGAGTTTTCCTGATCAAGGTCAGTAACCAAAAAAATAAAATGAATTGCATCCTGGTTCACAATTGTACTCCTTAGTGTTGCTTTAATTCCATTTAGGAAAATAAAATTACATCAAATTTGCTTTGTTCTCTTCATAAGCTTTGTGTTGTGAAAAGTCTATGATTTAAAAATTAATCAATTTTACTCGGATAAAAAAATGGATAATATTATTTTAGACAAACATTTTGCAAAATGATTTATTTCTGGTTGATCCATGCAAGTACACACTGTTGCTAAAGCTCCCTGAATTTTGTGATTGTCCTCAGCAGCTTTACATCTCATGCCAACTATTCACCACCCTGTCTGAAAATGGTCCTTCACACTATTTACATCCCGACACATATGGACACACACAGAGTCAAGAGAATAAATCTCGCGACCAGTCGATTTTGTGATTGGGTGCTGAGACAAAGGGTGAGCATGTTGCTAACACGTTCCCTGTCAGTGGATGGGCTGTATGTGGGCAGACACAAAGCCTCATTAAAATACATACAGAGCCGGTGCTGCTCTGGTGGGTGGGAAAGATGCTCCATCAAGATGTCGTTACAACAAGACTATCTCCACCCACTGGCATGTATCTCCCTCACACTGTCCTCCCCCATGCCTGGACTGCACAATGGCCGTCTCCTTTATAACCAGTGTGGGCCATACCCTCCATTCCCCCTTAAGGTCAGGGCCTAATCCTTGGGGAGTTCTCACATTGTGTTTTAGCAAACTGGGGTCAAACTGTTTGAAATGAGGGGGTTTAGTTAAACATCTATTAAGCAGGTTCAGTGTGTTAGGGTGAGTTTTATTTATGTGTAAAGCTGTTGTGTTCAGCTGTCTTGTTTCAGCAGCATGTTGGCTTGCATGTTGCACAAGTCTGGTTCGTGTCACTTTGAAGGAAAAAAAAAATCTCATGGCATACGCCATCATAAACAAAACACTCTGACCTGATGTTCACCCCAACGCACATGAATACGTTGTGACTTTTCTGTAGTTAAAGTAGAAGAAAAACAAAGTGTTAGAATAGTTTATGTCCGTTGTCTTTTTTTGCCACTAAGAGGCGCTGTGCTGAGAAAAAAGGGGGTGAATAAAGACTAAAGTTGAAAGTGTTTCTGTATTGTCAGCAGCCATGTAGCCCAACTGCCCTGTTAGTGAGGCTGACATTCAAAGAGAGCTGGGATGCCGACAACAATCCTGCAACCTCCTGCTGCGAGAAGACATTTCACAGGGTGGCCAAGGGCTTTGATACCGCTCTTGTGATCCTCGCTGCCGTGGCTTTGAGAAAGCAGTCACACAAAACTGAAAAAAAAAACAGGCCATCACCATTACATACCAGCTGAACACTGGGTTTGTTTTCATATATTCTAGAATTTTACATTATTAAAATGCTGCTGCTTTAGTTGAGCATAAAAATGTGTTCGGAATTTGACTTAGTTAGCCCACTTTGTTCTCACCTCCATTTCTGAAACATATTTTTAAATGGGTTTGAAAATGTGAAAATATCAATTTTATAATTGGTCTCTTGCCATTTAAAAAAACTTATTAAATGTGGCTCTGTCATCATGCTGCCATGTTCAAGGAAAATATGTCTCTATTCTCCATGAATCACCATCATATTGTGGTGGAAGAGATCGTATGTTTGAATGATTCTAGGAGGTATGCTGTTGGTGGCAGTTGTTTCCGATAGGGTCTCACA
>JAVKLF010000002.1:13142216-13157486 GCA_034783495.1 Millerichthys robustus | reverse complement strand
TGGTGGAAGAGATCGTATGTTTGAATGATTCTAGGAGGTATGCTGTTGGTGGCAGTTGTTTCCGATAGGGTCTCACAAGGCAGGTTGGTCGTAGGTGACAGGATGGACAGAGTGATGCACAATGCTTTTAGGGTCAAGGAAAAGCATGGAGCTCAATGTTCCTTGCCCAGACATGAGTTATGAGGTTTCACCCTGGAGTCAGGCCTGAAGAAGGGGCTTGTCAGCGAGCGCCTGGTGATGGATGGATGGATGGATGCAAGTTACTGACTATAAAGCTTGCTTTCAAGCTAAAATGTAAACAAGCTCCACTAATTACTGAGGCCCTGTACAGTCATTTTTCCACCAGAGTGAGGTTACGGAATAGTTGCCTATTACTTCACTCTCCGTGAACCAAATGCTTAAGATAATGACCAGTTACTAATTGGTGCTTATACCTTATACGTATCAGTTTGTTCAGAATATAATTGCAGCTATTATGGTACTAAATAATCGTTGAAATTAGCCTCTTTGAAAAAAAAATAAAAGAGGAGCTAAAAATTAGTATGGAGCATATTCCAGTAAGAGGTCTTAATGTCGAAGCACTACTGGTTGATTCATCATTAACAAGAAGGTTCAGGGCAGAGAGAAAGCCTTTCCTGTCATATGGTGGTGTCAGAGTATCTTCTGCACCGGATAATGGAAATACTGATGTGTGCCGTTTTTTGTGCTTCTTTGTGTGCGTCTTCATATTTAGCATCTTTATGGGCCTATGCTGTAGGCCGATTCCGATTTTTCTGTATGAACAATACAGTACATGCAAAGTAGGGGAGGTCCATATTCTATGCTGATCACGCTCCCCGTGCTTCAGCAGCTCCTCCTTTGTGTTGGCCCTTCCGTCAGCTGTTGACTTCCTAAGTGTCTCAGACAGCCGTGTTTCTGTCTGCGCCTCTGTCCACTGCCTTGTCCTGCTCACATTTCTGAAGTCCGCTGACTGCTAATGGCTGTGTTCAGACAAAGAGCCCACTCTGTGGCCACTCTGCCTGGCCAAGCCAGGGACCAGGGACAACCAGGAGGAGGAGGTGGTGGAGGAGGAGGAGGAGGACTGGGATTGGGAAAAGGGAGGGCTGAAGCTGGGAAAAAGCACCCGGCACTGCCTGCCTCTCTCCACTCGTGTCACGCCTGTGTGACAACCACTCCTCTGTGCTTGTTTGAACTGTCCTTCCCAATTAGCACTAATAAGTCACTCTGTAAGGATGAGCAAGCATAGTGCACCCAATCACCCCCACCACCCCTCCAATTTCTCAAATGCGTAAACAGATTTGTACACAAAACACAAACACATGCGTTCTCTAATCCCCTCTAGCAAAGCAGCACATGAAAATCCCAGGAGCACAACACCGCTAATAGACAGAGAAAGCCCAAAACGCCTAATGTGTCCAGCAAACAAGTGTCGGTAAAGAGGCAAATTAACGACAAGTTGTTTGAAGAACAATTTTACTCTAGCTTCTCACTGCCACTGAAGAATTGATTAGTGCACTGTTCAATCAAAGTGCCTGAATCAATAAAGAGCCAGCCTGGTCTCCAATTTATTCACATCTCTCTGGTAAAAGAGTCGATAGTGAAAAAGAGAAAGGAAGCTTCTCTTTCAGGTCACAGTATAAAGGCTTAGCTCAAACTAAAAGCTAGTGTCAGTAGCAGAAAGTCAGGCAGGTGTGCTCAATCCATGTGAGTGTACTGCAGACTCTTCATTATATTAACTCAAATGCTTTCCTTTGTCAACTCGGGGAGAGAAAACAATGTTGCAAACCACAATAAATGACCTCACTAATAAACATTTTGTTCAGAAAGTACAAAATGCTGAGGAAATAATTGTTGTTTTGCATGACATTGTTCAGTCGTAAGAACTAACACGCTGCATGGGGAGGAAAGCTAAAGAACTCTGGAATAATGACTTCACATGTGTTTTCTCAAAGTAAAGACTTAGTCAAGCTCGGCTGTGCTCGGCTGTTTATTGTCGCCCGCTTGTTTATTGTCATGCAAAATGCAGAGGAGGTATTAAAGGCAGATTTCGCCCTTATTTTAAAATGTGCTGCGGAAGATTAGAGCTCTTGCCAAACACTGGGGAAACACTTAATTGATTTCCTTTGGACTGTTTACCTCTACTGTAGCCCTCCTGGAGTTTAGCACACGCAAACACATCCACACGCACGCGCGCACACTGACTACAACCCTGGTCCCATTTACGCCAACACAGGCCTGCCAAGAGCCTCATTAGTATTCACAGCAGTGGCATTTGCCAGCCTGAGCGTTGCCGTGGTGATGCTGCCCACACAAGTGATGATAAATGGTGCTTTCAGCTTCTCTGCCTTCCATAGAGCAGAGCAGAGCAGGGAGCTGAGGAGTTGCTGGCTGGAACCCAGCTATAGCAAGGCCTCATCCGCAACGCCGGGCAACTGACGCATGACAACACGAGCTCGGGGCTGCTTGAAGGCTTTGGGTGCAGGGGAGTGGTGGGTAAGAGGGGCTGGGTGCTGTGTGGGTTGTGCGTGGGGGAATGAAGGAAGATGGTTTAGGTTTTGTTGTGTGTGCGTGCGTGCGTGTGTGTGTGTGTGTGTGTGTGTGTGGGGGGGGGGGGGGGGGGTGAGATGGGGCCTTGTTGGGAAGAAGTGTGTGCTTGAACTTGTTATTGTTGGCTGCAAAAGTGATGTCAGCTTCAGTGTTTCTCGAGTGTGTTTTGTTCCTGTGTTTTGTTCTTGTGTGAAAATCTAATGTCAGTTTAGTGACAAAACTTTTCACTTTAAAATTCTTTTTTAAAAAAGTGTCTTTTTTTATAATGTTGACCCCTGTGGGTGGATACGACCAACAAACCTGAAAGATTTTTTTTTTTCAAAGAATAAACTCTGAGTCGTTTGTTGATTATCGGTGATAAAATAAAAACATCCAACTTCTTTTAAATAATTTTCACAACTTTTTATGAATCAGTAACTTTTGTAACTTTTTATTTTTTTCAATAGACATTTAATACACAAACACTCAATACTGACAAATTATTTTTAAAAAGATGAAAAAACAAACCATACAAAAGAACAATTTTCAAAGAGATTTATTTAGAAATAAAACGTAAAAACAAAACGTTGCAGGGGAAAAACGTGCAATTCTCCTTTTCTCAGTAATATTTTCAACCGACTTGTTTTGCTTTATTTGTTTACTAAAACATAAAAAATATATTTTGCCAAATGTAATTTATTAACAATTTACTCAGTGTGATAATTAAAGCATGAAGTGGTTGTTGAAGCCACTTCAGTCCTCCTTGTGTGTGTTTTTTTTCTTTCTTTTTTGCAGGTAAAACAGTGAGCCTTAAATCAGCACAAACCTACGGAGGGTCTCTTGCTACTTTTGCCCTCCCTCCAGAGCCCACACATACAAATGTGGAAGCAACAAGGACGAGACGGTTGATCCAAAATCCTCCTGATCCTTCTCATACACAGAAAGACAACCTTATTCCCAGATTACGGTGCAATATGTAGCGCATTAAGGCTCGGATGATTTGAAATCATACAACGTCTTATTAAAAATTGTGTGTCAACAGAGGTGGATGTTTTCTTTTTCTGAGAAATTGTAAGTGAAGTTTGTAAAATTCATTCATCAATCTGTTTTTATTTGTTTCGTCTTTTCTTTGTTTTGTTTTTTTAATAAAATCTATTGGTTTTTTACAAATAATTCCAGAAAATGTAATTACAAAAACTTGTTTATGTTTACATTTTATAATGGAATTCTCAGAGAAATACTTGAAGTGTGAAAAAAGTGACCTAAAAAACACGTTGTGACAATAATCTGATCTTGATTTTGTTTCCTTTTGTTTTGTCTGTCAAGGCTTCACTCCAAAATCAACAACTTCAAATAACAATCAGCACCATTTTTTTTTTCTTCATGTTTGGTTTTATTGTGTGATCCTCTCACTCAGCACTCACAGCACGACTGTGTTCTTTAGCAACGTTTTCATTTATTAGATTTTTATTTTTCCAGTTTCACACGTTTGAGTGTGCCTGATAAAATTTGTGTTTTGTTTTTTCTTGTATTTTTTTGTTTGTTTGTTTCTTTTCACCAGAAATGCAGCCCTACATGGTTGAACTTGAGGATGACCACACTTTTAAACGATAGCCTGACCCTTCCAAAATCAAGCCTGATTACCCATCTCTAGGACACTAAGAAGCCCCCAACTTCAAAAGAAGCAGAAACAATCACGGGCGGGGCCGTGAGGTGTTCAGAAACCTCACTGCTGTGCCGTGGTGGTTCGGGACAGGCCAGGGGGCCGGCGCTATTAAAAGATAAATGTATTTCTCTTTTGCATTATTCATGATGTGAGGAGCTGGGGAGGGAGCTGGGAGCCGGCGGCTTAGCTCAGCAGTGGCTCCCTTCTCGGCCTCATCGGGGCCAAGGCCCCCTCTGCACCCACCGCACCTCCACTCTTCTGCAAAAGAGGGTGGGTGGTTTGGGGTAATCGGGGCAACAGCTGTAGAACAGAGAATGAGATAGGAAGATAATGCAACAGCATGTATTCCCACATGCACAAACTTCATGTCAGATTTGCCTAAATTTAGACTAAATATCTACACATGTTATGGAAGTGTAGCTATAACGATAAGTAACTGCATTTAATTATGTGGTGGTTTGAAATGTTCATAGAATTCTTTTTCAGAAGTGTTTTTGTTTCTCATTTTCATGGTAATCCTATTCACTCGCTCATGCACACAAACCTGGAAGGAGCTTCAGACTGTGTTGCTGAATAACCTCTCAGCTGCTCATTAAGTAAAGCGTTTGGGTAAATATTTTAGAGGCATATTGCACTTCTGTATCAGAGTGAATGGCAAAGTGAGCCATTGTCCAACTCATCTCTGATCTGCAAGGAAAGCAGATTAGGATGACCCTCGTGTCACTCACTTGGAGATGAGACACTGTTGAGAAAAGCCAAACAAACCGAAGTGAGTGTCCAACAACAGAAGCAGCTAAGCTCTCTGTGTTTGCTGCTTTTATGTATGATAAAAATATTCTTTTCATGTAACAATAGACAATCAAATAGATGCTATTGTTTTTATTTCTTAAATTAAATAGTTTACAATATGTATTTCGAGCACATTGTGCTCTGCAAAAACTGTTTATCTCACATGCCTCAGGCTGGAAAAAGACTACCTGTTCATGTTTTAATTAAAAGCTTTCCTAATTGTTTCATAATTGTCTATAATTGGATGCACACTGTGCAATTTTGCTGTTCGATGCCAGTATCAATTTTCTGCGGTAAAATCACACTGACTTTTTTCAACAATCAGATCACAAATGAAAGTAAAAACATTTAAAATTTATAGGATTTTTTTTTTGTATTATTCTG
Organism: Millerichthys robustus; assembly: GCA_034783495.1. NCBI lineage: Eukaryota > Metazoa > Chordata > Actinopteri > Cyprinodontiformes > Rivulidae > Millerichthys > Millerichthys robustus. Next base: position 13,152,121 of record JAVKLF010000002.1, on the reverse strand, counting down.
AAGTGCCACTCCTACTGACCACACACCAATAATTACATTTTATGAAGTTTTGATTTGGCTTGCCACATCCATTTGAATTATTTTATCAACAAAAACAGACAAATGTAGTTTTACTCGTGTCTATTAAAAAGTGCTTTTCCCTCACCAGTGCAGACCTTTGCCGATATTCGCATATCTGTTATTTTATGCTGGCATAAAATGCACACTAACGCCTGGGAGAAAAGACAATGTCTGTGGCAGAGTGGAGGGTGGTCTGAACACATCAGTACTCATGAGTCCATGCTGGGATCATTTGTGTTCAGACAAGAGGGCATAAGGGTGGGAAAAGGGTCTAAGACAGCCAGGAGGTGTGTGTTGTGATAGTGTGTGTGTTTGGTGAGATGAGTGTGTTTTATCTGAATTTGTGTACTTGTTTGTATGAATCACAATTCTTGTGTTGCCACTTTACACATCCTAGCTTGAATTAGTCACAAGAAACAAAAAGCTTCATATTTGTGCTTGTATGTCAAGGATTACTTGTTCCATTGAATGTGCACCCCCCCACCCCTCAACCTCCCATTATCTGCTTATCACTCTGTGCTCTTTAATCTCTTTCTTGTCTCTCCTCAATGGCTTCCTCTCACTGTCTCCCCGTCACAAATGTACCCTTTCTCCTCTTCTATTTTTTAACACTTACAAAACTGAAAAGGCCTGGCCTGGTCTGGGCCACCTGGAAGCACCACTGAAGCTTTCTCCCAGGCCTGGCTCCCTGCCACTAGCCAGCTGTAGCATTGTGAGTGGCCCATCTCAGTTAATTCCATGCATTGCAATTGTTGCCAGGCACTGTTTACAGCCACCTCCTACTCCGCCTGGGTAGCCTCACCGATTGTCCTGGGGCCTTCCTTGTTTAATACTGTTTTGCAAGTTATTAAGCCCTGGAAGTCCATTAATCACAGTTCACGGGCTGTGTAAGCCCACACAAGGCAGGCAGAGGTGGGGGATGGGGAGGCACACTCGCTATCCTCAATGGGCTTAGACGGTGGTCCATTCAGATCCCTAACGAGATCATTACCACTAACTAAATACAAACCTGACCCCACGACCTGCTGGGAAATTACGTAGGAGCTCCCTGGTGCAAGACATTAATATAGGACCCCCCTCCCTTCATCGCCACCCCTCCCATTTTCCTGCAACAGTGCGTATAAACGCCCACCCCCAAAGTCTCCCAATGCAACCCAACCCAACACCCCGCGTCCCCACCCCCTCTCTTGTCCATTCTCACTTTCTTTCCAATGGACAGAAAACTAAACCTGTCATCAAAAGGGTCCTAATCACTGCTGTGATTGTGGTAAACCAAGCCTGACAGACATTTCACTGAGGCCTCAATGGCTACATCATTGCCACCTCCCTAGCCAACCCCCCTTCTTTCTTTCACTTTTTCTTAGTCCCCTGCTCTTCCTTTTTTTTCTTTACCAGGACTCTGTCCAATGAGCAACAAACACCCGGGGGCTTTTCAGATTACTTGACACACTGTGTCCACTTTTGGAAGGGGGACCACCTGGTAAGCTCATTTTAATACAAAACCAGTTCAGTACCCTCTCTTTTTTTTCCTCCACTCCTCTAATTCCTCCTCTCAAGCCAAGCTACCACCATGAATTCTGTCTAATCCAGTGACCCCAACAGAACATTCCTGGTCTTACACTCCTCGGAAGACGTTGGATTTGGGCGGATTACATGCTTCCAGTTCTGTTTGGAAGCACCTGTGACTGAAAGTGGAAGAAAGGACCAAAGCTGAGTGTAAAACAGAGAGAAATGAAACTTTATCCTTTTTCTATCAAACTTACAGCATTTTGTTTCTTTTTTCTCTCCCTTTTCATCTCCACACCTGGAATTTTTCCACTCCGCAGTGCTGTTTAGCTCTCCGTTTACCACAGTATGAATTTGTGTGGTCCCTGCTTGGGAATGAGGGTTAAGATGGATGACAGAGTAAAACTGGGGTGGGGGTTGGGATGTTGCACCGACTTTCACATTAGCCTCGCAGCTTATGTTAAGATGTTGTCACTTTCACCATCTCAAGTGTTGCCACTTCAGATGCTGAAGTTTGCTTGGGGGCTGGGAGGGCTTTGAGGGAGGAAGTCTGGAAAGATTTCCATTTTTAAACATTTGCCACATGGTCACTTTTTTTCAGTGTTCCCCAACCTTCTGTCCTGCCTTTGCTCCTTTCGTGTATCCCTCTCTTCAACTTTTTCAAGAACTCTTTAAGACTGCATTTCCTTCCTGTATCTTTCAGCCAGTTTGATGAATTGTATCTCACAGCCTATTGAGTTTTATGTCAGCTTAATTGTTTCACTTGTCTTCTTCTCTCCCCCCACACCAATGTCATTATGCCTAGCTGGTGCGTGCAATCGTACATGTGCATAATTTAAATTAGGTTTAATATCCTCCACTTTAATAATCCTTGATAAGATCTCAATTGTCCTGTGATATGAAATGAAGATGTGGCGACAACCAGGGCTAAATTAAATCGAAATATTAATTTACCTGGATATCATCCTTCAGCGAAACTTAATCACTTGCTAAATAGCGAGACACACCAGAATTGTCCTAATTGGCTCTTACTGATTGTCATACAACATATGCTCAAGTGTAGATGCAGAGATTAGGAGGGAAAAAAATAAAAATTACCTCCCAAATATGAGAGCATGACCATATACAAACACGCACACATAAACACACTTGTGTTTTCAAATTATCCACTCTGAGAAACACAACTATAAATGCAAAATTACTCCCAAAAAATAAATAAATGAATACAAATCTCACAGCATAGGCTAGTTTTTGGAGTGTCTACCTGGTGCTGCGTTGATTGTTCCTCAACACTGACCAATTGTAAGCTCATAATGATGATCCCTGGCATGACAAGTGATTTTAACCTGCCTGTGGGCCACCCCCGCAGCGAGTCACAGATCAGCTGCCCCACGTAAACAAAAACATTAGGAGAGCATTCCACATTTAAGAGCATGCTAATTACAGTCATTCCTATCTGAAGTACTTTCTGCTGCAATTTGCTCAGATCACCAAACCTCCAATACCTCTCATACAAACAAATAAACCCTCCCGCAACAAAGAGATAAAGCAAATAATAAAATAGACGCGGGCACTATCGGAACTCACTGGGGGCACTGTGTTTGAAGTACGCTTCAAATAGTATCATACTACTCTGCAGTGTTGAGTCCTACAGTTTTGTGCACATCCCCAGTGTGGAATAATTACAAGAGTTGTTGTTGATGTACTCAGAATGACAACTTGTTTAGTTTCAATTAGTTTCCCTAAAACGAAGGATCATAAAGAACCGACCTTCATGTTTTGCTGTGTATTTAAAATTTACTTAAATTTCAACTATATTCTTCCAAGTTTATATTGAGGAATTTATTTCTGTCTTGATGTGGTGGAACAAAGTCAGCGGCTGACAAACATTGCATTGTGACCACTAATTGCTTCTGTTACCTAATAATTCAGCATCCTTGCCCTCATATTCAGTCTCAGCCTCGAGTCTTGATCCACAGCAACAGATGGGGAGAGTTGGTGGGGGTGTTTGAGAGGGTGGATGTCACTGCAGCCCTCTCCAGCACTCCAGGTGAGTGTGTTTCTCCGGCGGTGGAAGGAAATGAAGCAAAAATGATGGAGTGTTTGTTTTCTGACATTTTGTCTCTCCGCGGCCTCATCAGGGCTGAGCCTTGCAGACGTCAAGTGTTAATTTAGGGCTCCTGCCGAGCGTGAGCCTGTCAGCGCCGAGGCTTGGAGGAGGGAGGTGAGCTCTTGCAGAAAATGACCCTTCTGGTCTGATTGTCTTCTGGCCCGCAGACTGGCGCTGAGAGGAAAAACAAAGACACGGGGGGAAAGAGAGAGGTGGCTGAGTGCTAATGCACCTAGCAGCAATTAGAGAGGCTTACCTGACTGTGTGAACACAGTAGGCAAACACACACATACTCTAAATTTACACACTGTAAAGCAGTCCCCCACCCCTTCCTAAACTTTTCCCTACACACACCAGCTGATATCAGCCCATGCGCTGGCAAAATGAGCCCGACTCTCAGCGTTGTGGATGCCCTCCAGCTTCTTCCCTTTATTGGTTAATTGGCATGAGCTTGCAATCATACGTCCCTTTATTCTGTGGAACTTAAACAAAAAAAGACGAGCCTCTCTAAAGTTTACAGCAGCACATTAACCACAGAGTGAACCATGAAATTGCTTTTTCCCTCCTGCAGTGTTACTCTAAAATGGCCGTTGCCATTAGTGTTACATCACTTATAGAAAGTGAAACAAAATGTATGAGTGGAACTCAGCCGATTCAGATGAACTTTGTTAAAAGAAGACAGCTGTGGTAGTGAAAGGAAACAGGTATGGCTGGTTTTATTTGTCTAGAAAGTCCAGCACATCAAATTCACTGTGAAAAAGAAGATTTAGAGGACTGTTTCTTGGGTTAATTCTGTAATTATTTCAGTGTGAAAAACAAATACTGCACCTTTTGCCTTTTTCATCATTTCCTAATTCGCTCTGAAATTCATTTTCCTCTTCCCCTTCTTTTTTTCTCTCCACCTAGCCCAATTCAATCACTTGAGTTCATCTGTCTGTGTTATGCAAATCTGAGCGGCTGAGACTGAACCCATCAGCCCCTGTTCTCGGCTCGCAAGCGGAAGGACTGATAGAAAAGATGAATTCTTCCGTTTCAATGTGCTTCCCTTTTTCACCCAGCCTCGCGGTATCAAGGCTACCTTTTTACATTTTTTTTAGCCAATTGCACTGTGGCTTGTCAAACGAGTGAGTAAGGAGAAGGATTCACTCTCTGTCTGTCACTGTTTTCTACCTCTGCAGTCAAGCGAGGTCTGTGTCTTAGATCAAGGACACTGGATACCAGGGAAGATGGTTTGACAAGATAAGGGCAGGGTGATGTTAGTTGTTTTTTTTTATCCCAGTTATAATAAAAAATACTTTTTTTCAATTAGAATTAGGAGACATGTTAACTATGCATAGATTCCCTCTGAGCTACTGTATCTGAGGCATGGAGACATCACACTATTATTCCAACTTATTCCTTGGAGTGAGTCCAGGCAGCAAGGGACACAGCAGGTGGCTAATAGTCTAGCTCTGAGGAGCGCCCCCTGAAGCCTGATGCATTGTGTTGAGGCCTTGTAAACTTCACGCACATTAAAGATCACATGCCACAATTTCACAGTACAGCAGGGGGACTGGGCCCCATCCCAGGCCCTGATTGGCTGGTGATGGATGGTGTTGACAGTTACAAGCTGAGTACCAAGTAGAGCGACACAAAGGTCAAGGTTGAAGCTGCCAGTGTGGTCTAGATGACAATAAAAGGTCTCCATGGTTGAGACACACAGCTTATACTCAACATAAACTATGCATTCATTTAAAAACATGTTTGTTTAACTACCAAAGTTGTTAACCACAATTATTTAAACTGGCAAAACTAAAAGGACATTTGAACCAGGAAACTTTCTTGGGCCCCTCACAGATATTAGCGGTTGTTTTATCCCGGACCACATCACTCACGAGTGCTGAATCGAGCAGTTGTTCCCACAGCAGTGTCCTGCAGGAGTGATTTTTTTTTCAATACTGCACTTCAGGATGGAGACATTTCTCCTGTCATTTTCCTCCAGCACTTCAGTGTAATTTTTTCTTTTCTCTCCCCTCCATTTTTTCCCCGGTGACTGCAGTATGTGGCGGTCTGAATTGTGTGTTATTACCCAGCAGGAGACAATATCATTACCACATATTTGCTGTCAAGGGTCTGCAAAGAATGGTGCTGTCTTGGGCCTCAGTGATCTAACAGCCTCACACAGGGCTCCAGAATTACCCACTCCTGGCTTGGGGAAGTCAAACACTACCAGTTAGAGAGGGGAGTGAACAAAAGAGAGGTAACCCACACACCCCAACCCCTCCACTCCTCTCTCGTCAAGATAGAAGCAGACACACCTCCTCTGCACCAAACGGAAGATGCTATTCTCCCCACGTCTTGATAGAAATATATGTTTGTCTCAAGTGCTGAATGATTTGGGACTGTATGGTAGATTTGGACAGGCAGCCTGTCATTTCAGATAAATAGACAATTTGTAATCTCTCAGGTGTACTATTGGTGTCAGATGAGTAGCCGATAATTACTGGCACTTGTATCAACTTTTTTGCTTCATTCTGCATCTGAAATCCACACACTCCGACAACGTGTGTTGCAAAAGAAAATGTCAAGTCTCTTATTCGTTTTCCTCTTAACATATCACTCTGTGACAGGAACTGAGAGAGTTCACACGAATATGTCATACAATGTGTTAGGAAAATAACTTCAGAACGTGAAAAAAACAACCCCTTCCTGAAAACTACTATTCAGGCTTTGTTAGAATGCCTTTCTCATAAGACAAATGAAATTGCTATCATTTCTGTTGACAGCAAACACACCAGCAGTTTATGCATACTGAGTGACAAAACCATTTATTTTCCATCCAGGAAAAAAAAAACAGGCAATACACACTTTGCCAATTGAGCCGCAAATGAGAAGTGAAAATTTCTAACTTTCCTCCCCCCCACCCCAATCCGCCATCATTTACACAAGTCATAGAAATAGTTGATTGCTCTTGCATATCTCTTTGCGCTTAAGGAGGCAGCCAACCGATGCACAGCCACGCAAACAGAACTCAGGCCTCTATATCAGCCTATCATTTAAGAATCCAAGCCAATCAAGCTTGCAAACAATCAGCAGGGAGAGGAAAAGAAACTCTGTGAGAGCTTCTTCTTGCAGCACTTTGAAGGTGTGAGCAGAGACCCTTATTTGAGGTAAGATGCAGCTGTGCATCCTCGATACACCTCTGCACCGAAACAAGGCAAGAGTCCTTGATTTTTCATGACAATACCTGTCGGCTCTTGAGGAAGGCACATTCATATTCATGAATTAAGGATCTATACTGGTAAATTATGAGCATGCAGCTACTTCACAGGAGATTGAATGTCTGAAACTTTCCAGTTGTTTTAAATAGCACAAAGATGCAGAACGTTCATACCAGCGGCTGCAGAAATATGCTCCCTTTTACATTTCTTCATTCACAACACACATGGTGGCATTTTTTAGTTTGCTTAAATGTACTACTCTTTTTTTTTCCTTTATCATTCTTGCCTTCTAAGAATGATAAAGAAAAAAGATAAGATCATACGCAACTCATGTTTTCCACAGCAGCAGCAAGGATTTTGTTCTTAAAGAGTTATTCACTTTACTTGAAGGTGAATAATATAGGAGCCCTACAAAAGTACACATTTAATTAATGTAATTTTTTTATTCATTTGCAAGCAATATCTAGGATCATGTGTCAGACAGATCAGATGAGATATTCAATTTGAACAGTTGCACCTCACAAACAGAATACACTCAAAGACAGAAGCTGATATGAAGGAATGATAAAGGTTTTGAAATTGTCACTGCTAAATTAACCTGATTCTAATAGGATCTGAGGCAGATAACATGGAAACTTACTGTTTTCTTTTCAAGACGATACACAAAATAGGAGCGCTACAAATTGATTTCTGTTTCCTTCTTTGATGCTCTCCCCTCATCTGCACATTTTCATAATTTGAGATAAGCTGATACGGTATTAATATTCCCTATCTTATCTTGTCACATCCTGAAATTGTTGGAGAGGATGTGATTAGCTGAACAATAGCATGAGAAATGCACTTTATGACGGCTATCCAGGTTTGTGGAGAGTGGAGAGGTGGAGAATGGGCCAGGAAGCAGACAGTATGGCAGTCAAACACCCTTGTTCCTGGATTGAGATTTGTCATGGCAGGCGTTTAGAAAAACCTGAGAACTGACGAAACGTGCATCCCCACCGGTGTTGGATACAGACACACAATTAGCATTTTATCATTGTTTATGGGTCATTTAAAAAGCAGGAAGCCAGCCCTGAGCCAATGGTGCAAGGAGGACTCAAAAGGGCCATGTTTTGGACTGGTTAAATGCACCATTAAGCCTTTTAAAATGAGCTCCACCCGTTAGAGACTAAAAACAAGCGCGGCTTTCTGGCCATCAATGAGCACCACTTAGGGGAAACAATGCCCTGTTGAAGCCCACCAGTTTCCTCATCAATGAACATCAAAGATGAATGAGCCCTGGCTGACAGCTTTGTTTTGACTCCGATACCCACAAAGCCCTGCTCAATATCATCCTGGTCCTGCTCCTCTGTTTCCCCCTAACAGGTGCGGCTCCTCTTCTCAATGCACTATTTGATGAGACCACGGATAGGCAGGGGTGGTGAGGAGGGGGACTTTGGTCCTCCTTAATCTGTTGTACTATAAATAAATAAAAAACAGTTTGAAATAAAAGCGTTTGTTTATCCAGAGTCAAAGCTGCTCAAGTCTGGGATGTATTCATGTGTCCATCCTGGCTTTCTCCCATTTATTCCTGCCAGTTTTTTCAACAAAGCTTCAACTTTTTTTTTTTTTTGCTTATTTGGGCAGAACATTAAGCAAGACCCATGAGGATCTGATTCCCAGTCATTTCCACATGGAGAAATATGTATCCAGCTACGACACTGATTTGTTCTATGCAGAAGAGGGGTTTTAAAAAAAAAAAAACACCTACACCCTCTAAAAAGAGAAAACAAGTGCCAGCATCAAAACTACTTCAGGAGGAGATTATAGCTCTTCCACTCAGGGACACAGAAAGGCCTTCAGCCTGGCAGAGGGAGAGGGGAAGAGTCAATGTTGAGCATTTTAATCTGGAGTCACAAAGATAAGATGCAACTGCAGATCAATATGTGCTCTATGGTGGCAGCTCCATGAGAACTTGTCTCTCTTTCTGTGTACTGAGGAGCCTTTGCTCTCTGTGCCCCTTTGCTTCATTTCTCCGCAGACCAGTTATCTGCAGCGACTGTCTCTCAGTGACATCTCACACCGGGGCATGTTCAACCCCAGAAGCCGTGCAAAACAGACAGTGAATATCTAAATAGGATCGCCTGTGAAATTTACCTCGATAAATCACTCCAGGAATCACCCAGTTTGAATATTTCATATCACATCAGTCTTTTGCTACCTCAGGGGGCGAGGCAGGTACGATAAGGGATATTCATGGAAATGATTAGATAAAAGAAAGCTAAATTCTTTTTTCGATTGTGGGAGATGCATAGCAATAGTATTTGCACTTCGCTGTGTCTGTGTGACTGAAGTGAAGTATAGGAAGCATTCAGAATGTCATTTTTACTTAATTTGCTTGCCTTTGTATCATTGCAGCATTCCATCATACCAACATCATCAGATGATCTGTTGGTGGTGAGGCATTAAAAAAACAGATACAAATGAAAAATCTTCTGTGCTTTTGAGAACCTTGCAATAAAAAAGAAGACACCTTGAACTTCTTTAATTTTCAGCTAGATAAACAGCTCCCACAGAATGTCTTCTTTTCTATTTTTTTTATGGCGTACAAAAACTCTCATCTGCACGTGCTCAACATTTTTACCACACATAAGTGGATTATGTTGTGTCACATTTTATTTCTGTGTCCAGCCGCTTGTTTCAAACCCTGTCCTTCACATTTGACACTCGTGATGCTTTTGACGTAGCTGAGTCCTAAACACGAGACAGAACGGTAAAGAGAAAAAAAGTACACAACGTGGTTATTTTCATTCTGGGTAGATGTTCAAATGCAGAAATGTCCCTGAGCCAGACGTGGCCCTGACAGCAAATCACCGCAAAAATAAAAAAGACAGGAGGGGAAAAAAGCAATGAACCAAATGTGCATTTGTGAGCACAAAACATGTCCTGTAAAAGACAACTGCAGTTCTTTGAGTAGAAGGCATTTGCAGCGAGTTGTTTGTGTGTGAGTGCTTGCGCAGATATGCGAGTGTTTCTGCAACTGTGTGTGTGTG
>JAVKLF010000002.1:13122320-13135504 GCA_034783495.1 Millerichthys robustus | reverse complement strand
GACCTGTCCAGGGTGTACCCAGCCCCTCGCACACTGACCCCAGTGACCCTGAAAGATAGAAGCAGGTTAAGATGATGGATGGATGGAGGAAAACTCTTCTTTTTAAAATTCCTTCCAGCTGAAAAATACTTATATTCAAAAATAAATCATTTAGTTTGTTGTCATTTGTTATAATAGTGCATTTTGCTATGCAAATGATTTGGAAGACATGCAATACTTTTGAGTTAATTACAGAAGGACTTAATGATGGCCTAATAATGTGTGTTGTTTGATAGCCTTAGAAAAAAATGGATAAAGTGATCATTTTGCATAATGTTTCACTAGAACACTCAATCTGGTCTTGTATTTATCTGCTTTGATGGCACACAATCATGGTCAAAGTATAAAATAATAGTAATCATTTCCTGCATGGTTTTGGTGTTTAAACTTTGTGGAAGAGAACTTGGAGAGGTGGAAGTGTGTAAACATGAGGGAGGCAGGTGGAACAGAGCTCACATAGGTGCAGGACTTCTTAGGGTCGACTGTCCAGAAAAATGGGGAGTCTGCTAAAAAGGTGAAAATGAGAGTTGAGGCTGGATGGAGTGGATAGAGAAGTTTCAAGAGTGGTTTGTGACAAAAAAAAAAATGGCAGCAAAGGTCAAAGGAAAGGTTTACAAGAGAGCAGTGAGACCAGCTATGGTTTGGAGACGGTGGTGTTGAAAAAAAAAGACAGGAGATAGAACAGCTAGTGGCAGAGCTGAAGATGTTGAGATAATCACAATAAAGCACAGGTTGAACGACTGGCAGGTAAAGTTAGAGAGGCTAAAATGAGATGTTTTGGACATGTGCAGAGGAGGGACAGTGGGTGTATTAGTAGAAATATGTTAGAGATGCAATTACCAGAGAAAAGATAAAAATGAGACATATGGGTGCAGTTAGAGGACATGGAGTCAGAATGAGAGAGGAGGCCGAGGGCGACCACTGAAGAAGGAACAACCGAAAGAACACTGTGCTGTTGATAAGCATGAAAAAAACAGGTATTCATTCCATGTAGGCGTTATAAGGCCTTACCTGTTTAATATTTTTTAGAATAATATTCAACTGTTCATGTCATCGAAAATAAAACGCAAAAACAAACACATACACCAGGAGGTGCTAGAGAGCTTTATCAATAGTTTAACCATTACATTCATTTAATAAAAAAGCTGTCAAAAAAAGAAATAGGCTTTAGTCACATATTCGTATTATATGTGTGCTTTTATTAAAAAACGTATTTTTAAAAAAATATAGCTGTGTAATAGCTAGTCGTATCGTTATATCTAAAAAAGTTTTAAATACAGACGATATTTGAATAATTTGGTAGGTTGTTCTCAAACTACAAAACAAAACTGCAGCTTGTTTTAAACAGTGATGTAGCCAAAAATAAAACAACAAGAAAAAAAAAACTGCAGTGCAAGGTGTAACTGTTATAAACAAATAGGCATATTCTGCCAGCTTGTTGTCAGTGCTGTCTGCTTCCGTATTTACACACCCACTAAAAAAAAGGTTTACCAGCGACGGTCGAATGTTTACAGAGCAAAGCATAGAGTGCTGGTGCGGAAAGTGACAGTCACACTGGAGGCTCGGCGTACATGGTGAAACACAGGTGATTTCTTTCTTTGCTTCCACGGTTGCAATTTTACAGCGGCATGTTCACTCGAAGGGGGCATGGAGACGTCAAGAAATCTACACAGAAAGTTCTGGACCCAAAGAAGGATGTTCTGACCCGGCTCAAACACCTCCGGGCGCTGATAGGTGAGTGAAATGTCACCGGAGCTGCGGCGAATGCTGTGCTGTCGAGGCTTTAGCTACTGGAGCTAACCATCAGATAGCTAACGTCAAACAAGGCGACAGGTTAGCTGGCTGACTTTCGCTGCGTTTTTTAGCTCTGGTCAGCTGACAAGTAACATGGGCTTTTGTATGATGTGTTTGCTTCATGTCCAGTTTTTAGCTATATTTTTTTAAAGGTGTGGTTATATTAGAGGGGTCAGACTGTGATGGGAATAGAGGCTAATGTGAGCTAGCTTCCTGGCTGCTAACTAGCCTGCTAACTGATGTTGTGGTGCATCAGTGGTTCACATGACCATCACAGCCTTTGTTGTCTCCTGCTTCATCGTGGCTATTTTATAACGTAATTGTTTCAATATAAATCAATGGTCAGAAGCACAAACAAAAGACGGTGCTTTTTAACATTCATTAGCACTGAGCAAGAAATTGGTTTTATTATAGGCTTGATTAGTTGAGGTAAAAAAAATCACAATTATATTATATTCAATGCATTTCATAACTGGACAACAATGTCTTCTACCATAACAGTTAGTGTTCATTGTTTCTTTTTCTGGAGAATGAAGTGTTGGCTTTATGACAGTTGTAAAACTAGATGTTCTTCGTAGATGTTCCTGTTTGTCTTACAGCACTGAAATATTTTAAAGAGACAAAAAATTTGACTCATTTTTGCACAGTGCTTTTTGTTTTGTGTTACACATTTAAAACATTTTAAAGCCAGCTAATTAATCATAAATAAAATATAATAGCCTGATGGATTTGCATTTCGGTGGGACTGTATTTGGAGACTGAATGTATAAATTTACAAAACATTTCTGTTTCAGGCAAAGTATGGCAATGATGTTTTCATGTCAGAACTTGTTGAACACAGATATTAAACAATGAAAAATAAGCTTGACCACAAATAAAGCTTTGTAGCCCCTAGATCTCAATTGCATTGCACCAAAATAGACTACATCCTTTATAATAGTATTGGGGAAACTGTAGCATACAGTACCTAGCATTGTGTTATTCTCAGTGCATCCCAGACAGATTGGGGTCATCAGGTGCTGTGGCAAAAAGCAGATGGGAACAAAGTTCTCAATAGAGTATCCTATATGCTGAGAGCAACAGCACTGGATCTGCTGTACAAGCAAGAACAAAATGTAATTTCTCTTTCGACTTTCTGTCAAAGGAGGTCATAGATACGTGCATTTGCAAGGATAAATGTCCAGTCTAACATGTGGTCTGGTCATTTTATATATTTGCGCTAGCATCATTGTAAACAACCTTAACTACAAATCAATACCACAGCGATTTTTCTGTTGAAGCATTGTTTAAGATGTAAAACTCCCCAAATGTGTGTGTATCCAATATGTTTTGTATATTGATTATTACTGTAGTAGGTTATTATTGCAGTAGTTCATTTTTATTTTCTGTTGCTATGTAATATACAGTATTTTCAGAATAATCTTATTTGTTAGGTTGCTTTACATCGCATGTATAATGTGTCCTTGAAGAGGAGGAATTGCAGCAGGCCAATGCACCTTTCAGATGTTTAGAGTTTTAACAGATTATTTACATATGCACACTTGTTTCTGGCCTATTTGTTTTGTTTGTCTGTAACTAGAAATGATGTATTACTTTGAAAAGCACACTGTCAATGTCAAGAGTAGTGCCAGTAAGGTGGAGGTCAGTCAGAGTTCCAGATGTCCTCCTGTGTTTTTCTTTCCCTTATGTGCAGCAAAAGATAAGGCTTGTGTGTTTGTACAGCAGCTGCTCATACGGTCTACACGCTGATGGTTTCTCATATTTGCAGATTTTGCTGTGCTTCCAGTTAAGGATTTCCTCCTGGTCCAGTTGAATCCTGTGTGGACAGGAAGCAGTGATCAGAGAAGGGATCTATTGAAACTTTGGACAGGGACTTGGAAAGGATTCATTCCTCACAACTTTTTCTTTTGTATTTTTAAAAGAACATTATCAATATAGGCGTTTATTCATTAACCGTGTATTGCAATCATATTAGGTAGTTCAGGCTAGTACACCATGGCAGCTGAGCTGTTTAGCATGTATGTTTAAATTTAAGAATATGGCAGAAGCATAACTTAAATAGGCAATTGAACAATTTGACAATTGAATACGGCACTGATGTGAAATATCGTAGAAGCAAAGATCTCATATTCTGGTCTTCCTGCCTAAAGGTTGCTAAAATAAAATTGTCTAACATGATTGTCTTAGATTTTAGACATTTGTTTTAGGGCTTCTTAACCATGTATTTTGTTAATCGAGCTTGTTGAATCAAGTTGCAGTATCTGGGATCTAAGCTACCAGAGTGTTTTTGTGTTGGGTTTTCTTGCTCACTTAACAGATCTGTGGAGTAGAGTGTGAAAGCTGCTGCATGTTAATTTGCTGGTCATGCCTGGCTGGATTTGGCTGAGGTTTGGCAATTATAGGAGGCCAACAAACCACCTGATCACTCACTGTTTCTCTCAGTGCTGGCACAGAGAGCTTTTCCTCATATTCTTTCTGGCTTTATCTCGATAGCCCAACATTTACTTGTGCATGTTTGTGTTTTACTTATTGTATATATTAGAAAATGAACCAATGACAAAGCAGTTGTAAGTGTAGAAGATTCTCCGCTTACTTGACTGTACTCTTGACTGTGTGAAGGACTACTTGGTGAATCCAGAGGCCAAAATTTATGTTTTTCATTTACTTACACAGCTTGAGATTTGTTTGCAAGTCAGAAGGCTGGCTGGCTCAAAGTTTCTGTTTTGTGAGGATTTCACTGTGGGCATATTGGCTGAATGAAGAATATGTTTATCTCGTTTATCAACTAAACAGAAAGGATTTATCACAAGCAGTTTTTGTTTTCTTACTTTTGTCCTTTTCTGCTGGTGTATACATGGCCAGTTAGTTTGTGCTGTTAAACTGCATGGCAAAAACAGTGTATTTATTGGAAGTGTTGCTAGTGATAATAGATGTGTTTGTGGTTGTAGTTGTTTGAGTTCAGAGTGAGTTTTTTTAAGGCTCTGCACTAATTTTAAATAGAAAACTTAGAACTCTAAACGATCAAAACCTGAAACAAGACAAAGGAGCTTAAATTTGTGAGAATTGTCAATCTCTTTCTTTTACCTTTGGCCCTTCAAGAAAGTCTGTCATAATAACACTGGAAAGGTATGATTCAAATATATATAATTGTTTAACTGTACAGATATTATTTTCTACACCATGTATGTTTTTTTTATAACATCTATGGTCCCAAGCTGGTGGAGCTGTAAAAATAGGGTTGTGGCTCAGGACTTCTTTGTGCAGCCAAATGCTCAAGTCATTAGAATAGCAAATTCTGTCATGGAAATACACAGAGGCCAGCTAGTTTACATCAAGTCTTCCTGGAGGACACTCCACAAAGTGACCTAAACATTCTTACGGGGCTGTACTTTTTGTGTTTTAAGTATAGTTTAGAAAAAAAATTATGAAAATTTTAAACTTCTCTAGTTAGTTTCTTAGGAACTTACTGAACATAATAAAAGTTTAAAATCTCTTGTTACTTGATTTTTCTTTTTAGAAACCCAGTTCTTATACATTGGTTAAAAGAATATGACTTTCTTTTTTAGCCCTAGGCGTTTTAAACAAATGTGAAAATAAATAACAGAATATATTTCAAGTTTGACTAAGTGGAACACTGAAATCTCCAATATTTTATAACCTTAATCTTTCATCTTGATATTTTCGGTGTCCACAAGGAAAATAAATTTTTGCCATGTTATATGTGCATTTACAAATTGGTAATATAAAAGCTGTATATTTATTTGCTTTATTTAAGTCTTCTTGGTCTTACTTCTTGGCATTACCGTGATCATGTCTTTTGCAGCTTCTTCAAAACCAAATTCTGAAAACAAAGTATTATATGGTGTTGCATGAATGGCTTATTTCATTTCATTACTGACCTGCTAGAGAGCCACAGACACTAATACA
Organism: Millerichthys robustus; assembly: GCA_034783495.1. Lineage (NCBI taxonomy): Eukaryota > Metazoa > Chordata > Actinopteri > Cyprinodontiformes > Rivulidae > Millerichthys > Millerichthys robustus. The sequence goes on along the minus strand of JAVKLF010000002.1, from coordinate 13,129,744 downwards.
CCTACATTATGCAATGTTGAGAATGATGCCTATGTAACTTTTATACACAACACCCAGTGGAAAACCTGTTTGTCTACTTGTCCTGCTTACCTATGATGTTTTTGATATCCCAACCTAAACACCCATGGTTTACGTTGTTTTGTTGACAGTGATCTTAAAGATGATTTACAAGCCCACACTTCTGCTAATCTTCAGAGGATTAAAAGCCAATGAAAAAAACTCAGCTTGGGCTTGTGTAGTAAATTTCTACTTGATGATGTTTGAAAATAAATTCTAGGCTGATGAGTATAGTGTGAAACAAAATCACATTTCCTACGTTAAAGCAAATCTACCTCCTGAACTGCAGCAAAATTGTGAAATATGGAATCAGACTGGGATAAAGTCAAGTATTGCCAGTTCTGCCATGACTGTTTCACACTGTGTTTTGTGCACTCATTTAAGTCCCAATCTGTTACACAGCTAGACAATTATCGCAAGCCCAGACACACCCATGTACTGTTTGGCATTGTCACATTATAATGAAATTACATTCACCATTATTGATGTGAAAATGAACCTTGTTTTTAGTGAGACTTGTTAAAAAAAATTTTTTCTGTGTTTTAAATATTCAGTTTAGGTGTCTGAATCATTACCAATTGAATATGGTAGCAATTATTTAATCTTAGCTGCCTTTCTGTTAAATGTGATGATAATAAACATAATTTTGGAGCTTATATCAAAATTCATTTTTATTGTAAAGCAGTTGATAAATATTAGTGAATTTGTTTATTTGGACTTGTAAATGTATACAGTTTAATAGTTCATAAAGCTTTAGTCATCAATAATGCAGTCAAGATTATAAAAAGTAAGTCTAAAAGAAGTGGCTCTAAATGTTGTAATAGTGCTTGACTGCTTGTGAACATTGAGGTTGGAATACTTTTGCCCTAAACAAGTTCACTTTTAGCGTTTGGCAGAAATAAAATAATAATAACATATTTTTTTAACTAAAATATTTCTATGTATTTATCTTTTATGTGACAACCTCTTGAGTCCTGTGCTTTTGGCAGGTTTGCATTTTTATTTGACAATAGCTATTATTAGTTGACCGTATAAAACCAAGCATTGCTTTTGATCAACTAGTAAGTCAAAAATTAAATGATAGAAAATTAAAACAAACACAGTGTCCTTGAATTAGAACAACATGCCTCCGTTGAATAGGAATAAATACTGTGTGCAAGAAACAGATGTCCCATATGAGGTATGAGATGCAGGGTCTCAGGCTGTTAAAAAACATGACATTACATAACTTAATATACTAGTCATGTATAACATGCATAAAGTCTTATTTCCTGTGTGTAGCCATTGTTTTTATTAAGGTCTCAACTTAAAACAATATTAATAAAACTTGAGCTGAAAGAAAATATGTATATTACTATGGAAAATGCAGTTCATAAAGGTTAGGTATCAATCAACAGTATCAATCATGCTGACTTGCTTTTTCTGCTTTTTACTGTGTAAAAGGTTATGACAATAAATATACTACAAGAATTCCCATGAAGCTTTCCAGGATACAAGCTGAGTAAAACTGGATTATGGTCCTGTGTTTTAGGTAACCATTTGTGGTGGAAAGTTCCATCAATGGTGCATCTTTTAGCATTCACATTAGCAGCTACCTTGTTTGTTTTCTTGTTCTGTGTTGGTACCCTTGAGGTGTTTCTTAAAGAGTACTCTGTCTTTCCTCAAAATGCAGCCAAAGGAACACATCAGTCTTTTCTCTTGCGTCTCCTTTCTGGCAAGAATATAGTGCACCTGCAGTGTTAGTTAGCCCACAGCTAATGCAAATTAATCTGTCTAATCAAAGGCACTATTAGACCGGTTTTGTGTATGACACGGCATAGTAATGATTAGGCCTCAAGTGGTATAAAACACATATTTTTGAAGTTGCTCAGAGAATTGGATATGGTTTGAAAATACCTTTGAGCAGTATGAGTCCTAAGAGTAGGAGTAAAGTGCTGATTAAATTTGAAGATGTGGTGGTGGGCAGTTGTTTGACAAATATGTACAAGGCTTCAGCTGACTAAATGACCTTCACCTACTTGGTTTTCTCAGCAAGGACTAAAATAGAACCCAAAGCAGCATCACACAGACCTTGTTATCCTAGTTAAATAAAACATTCAGTTGAATAACAAGGCACATTATTTATTCAGCTGAGGATGAAATTATTTTGATTTACCCACAATATGAAAGTTGTTTTTTTCTGATTTACTTATGTAAAGTTGTGCATCAAAAGCAAGCCACTGAGATGTATGTAATGTATATATCATTTTAAGACAACGGTTTTTTATTCTTTGTTTCAGAAGTATAATAAAACACAGTGAGGTATTTTGTATGTAAGGTCATTATTTGAAATGCACACTTTCTTTATCCAGACACTGGAAAATCTTTGTATTATTGTTTTATTTTTCTCAGATTCCTTTCCTAGTTGACACTGACCTAATAACATCTGCTTTCTTAAAACATTTTGGCAAATTGAGGTGACAATTTGTCCTCTAAAAGGAACACCATTGGCTGGGCATTATTGTTTTCCAGCTGGTCCTCTGACGAGAGGGTGGAAGAAGTGCCAATCTTTGGCAGTTAACAGGAAATATATCACAATGGAAAGTTGTGCCACCCAACCCAAACCTGTTATTACAAGTGTTTTTGTCTTCAATATAACAATAAAAGATTGTATCTCATTAAATCATTAAGTTATCAGTGTCTGTAGGATCCCTAAAAAGCTGTTAAACAAAAATTCTGACTTAACCAACAGAATAGCAGTTTTCTCTTCTGTGTTTAAAACAGCTGATGGCCACTAAGTGAAGACTAGTGTGCAAGGCAAGACCTACTTTTTATTTAAAAATATAATCCTTTGTCCATTGTAGTATTTGTTTCTGAGTTCTCACATTAACTGGTTTGGTTCATTAAAATTGAGGTCTTATCAAACCAAGTTGCAAATTTTCTACAAAACCAACAAAGTCCAGTCAAATCTGTGATGAAATATTATCCACATTCTAATACTTAATAGGACTTCTAATCAGAACTCTAGCATGATGTGATGCAATGTATTTGTGCTAACTTATTGACTGATTTGACTCTAACATAAAGTGCGAGAGCACAATCTGTTGAAGTGTTTCAAGAGTTTAGTCTTATTCAGTAAAACACCCAGAATCAATCTCATCCACCACTTGATCAGCTAAAATAATTTTCTGAATTGAAGCGGTGTTCACTTCATTCTCTGTTCTTTTGTTTAATCTTGTGCTCACACTTCAATCAAGCCATGGGAAGCATGAGTATAAATGTGATTTATAAGTTCTTTTTCGCAGCTTTAACTTTATGAAATTTGGCATTTATTTTGGCTATTTTTAGCTGCAGCTTTTTGGGAAAAGAGAGGCAAACTGCCAACTTCTTCATTCACTAGAATTTATGTCAAGGTTTCCTCCTGTTCAAACTTTCTTCAGCTACCTTTTCCTAAGTCTTTCATTTTGACATTAAAGTCTTTCAGAAGAGGCATTGTCTGTTGAATGGCAGAGTAACCTTGTTCTGTACAAGGGATACTGTGTCATCCCCACCATTCCCAGTCCTGGTAAACAAGTTCTGTCTCTTTGTTCTTATTGTGAGGACACCTGAGACATTTGTGAAGGATAATGAGTGGAGATCTTTCTGGAAATGTGCTAACAATGGTGAAAAAAAGGCAAAATGTTTTTTTTTTTTGTGAAAAACAAACCTTGAAGAGAGAGTACATTTTTTTTCAGTTGAATAAATTTAAGAGTGTTTATTCACAAATTTATCAGAGTTCACACCACAAGAAAAGCTGTTGCTTCATAGAATCTGACTACTGTAAAGGATGGTCTCAAAAACAAATATCCAAACTGCTAGAGTTTTCTACAAATCAGTCCTTAGTAATCGATCTCATCATTTTGAAAGGTGGAGCTAACATGCCAGTGCTGCTTTACGTGTAATGCAAATTTGCACTGAGTTATGCAGTATTACAGTTTTTTAATATAGTGAAGTAAAAGGCTTCAACTCCGTGACAGACTCCATATTTAGTTTTGTCGCTATGCTCTACTCATCCATCAAATTGGTGTGTGTCTGTGTGAAAATTAGCACAAGGAATACTAATTGTCAGCAACTGGCTCTTATAGTATGCACAGATTTGTTGTTGAAGTCACTGGTGAGGAAGTCCACATTTAAGATGTTGAGATGAGCTTGAATGTCAAAGCTTTAGTTTGTTTGATCGTCCTGTCTGACCTGTGGGTGAATTATTTTTATTACACGTGCCGCATATATGTTAAATGAATAACCTTTTGCAACCCTTTGCAAATTTTCGCTGCATCAAGGCTGAAATCTAAAAGCATTTCTCTCTTTGATTCGATTATCCCATCACATGTCCTCATTATCCTTTGCTTTAGCCTTAGAGCATAGATAAGAGGTCTGAGTTTTTCTCACATTATGCATCATTCCAACACTCCCCATGAGCTGGACAGCTTCTGGTAGTCCTCCAGTTTACCATGTGGTGGAGTGAGATTTGCAACAGAAGGTGAATCTTAATTGCTGATATTTTGCCAGGACTCCTCCTGACCTACATTTAATTATTCAGAATGAGCCCGTCCCATGTTGTGAAAATATGGCAAATGATAGCCTTTCTTTACATAACGCATTTGGGATTTCTTTTACCATCTGTTTGTGTAATCTTAGTGTTTTATCTGTTGAAGAACACAAGCAGCAGTTTTCCAAATAAACATTTTCTTGTACACCGAATAAGGGTTTTACTTGAAGAAGAAAAATATCCATCAGAAACAAAAGAGAAGAAATTTCAGCTCCTCACAAAAATATTCTCAGTGGAGTTAAATCTGCATTGTTCTGGAGTTATTTCAGGGGTGAAAATATTGTCTCGTGGTTCCTGAACACCTTTTACCTATCCCATTCTTGTCCAGTTTTTTTCATTTATTATGAAATGGGTACCATGGAACAAAACATTCTTATTGTTTTATAGTTACTGAAACAGTGTTGTTTTTCTCCACAGATATTATCGACAAAAGTGAACTTAAGGCATTCTTTGAGAACAACTCCTCACAGATTTATTTTATCTTCTATGAAAATTTCATTACACTGGAAAGCAACTTAAAGCAAAAAGGTAAGTGCAAAACCTTTTGCTGCACAGTCAAACGTTAACTAGAGTCTTCAGTAGTAGTTTAATTGTTAACTCTCTTCCTTCTGCCAATCTACATGTTATTGCAAATATTATTTTGTTTCTTCCCCACGTTTTTCCATCAATGAGTGCAGGGATGCTAAAATAACTTTCTTTGTGTTTTAGGGATCAAATCTCAGAGGGAGGAGCTGGACTCTATCCTTTTTATATTTGAAGTAAGTCACCTGCATTTTGCTGATGTTTTAAATTAAGCTAGTGTGGGGTCGTAGTGCAGGGTTGCAGTTTTGTCTACTCAAGTAGGCTAGAAGTCAGGTAGATATTGGGCAACAAATGGTCATATCTCAGTCATTTACTATAGTTGTCTAATGTTTTGCTTTTTAAAACTACTAGTGTATATGCAAATCTAAAAGAGCATATCCTCTGTGTGCAAGATGTTGGGTCTGCAGGTTAACATATTTTACTTTGTTTTGTTTTTTTACCCAACTGCAAAGGCATATCAAGTACAATCAGCTCTCTGGTTACATTTGCTGTGGGCAGTTCTGTAAAGACAGCAGCAGATCGGAATGGGAGGAAGGCTCTTTGTACCTTTTTTTGTACAATATGTTTTGTTCACATTTTACAGAACTCAAGGGAACAGAGTTGTGTTCCTGTGTCTGACAATTACGTCTTTGTTAAGTTCTGAATTGTATTTTTGTCTTTAGCTTAGGTTCTTATCGAAATTTCTATCAAGATGGAAATACTCTGGCAAAAAGTTCACTTAAATGATCTTTATTCACTTTGTTCCTCTTTGCATTATCCCTGCCTATAAGCACACATTCAGCCATCTGACCTGTAAATAAATCCTTGAGTCCTTCTTTCAAATTTATGGAGTCAATATTGAAAGCAGCTTAACCCTCATTTGTCCCCTTTTAGCCCCTGTCTGTGACAACGTGAGCTTTCACCCATGTGCTGAGTAGATAAGCTTATATTGAATGGTGTGTACAGGACAGATACAGAGTTGCTGTGATCCTGAGCTCTAACAGACTTTATGGACTTACTCTTTACTCTGCGTTAGATTAAACATTTTGAATCATATGTGGTCATTAATTTAATATTATACGTGGTATGGATCAGGTTAAACCATAGGCTGTAAAACAGAAACATAAAATATAAAGTAAAATGCATTTTATTTTTTCTTTCTATGAAGCAATCAAGCAAAGTTTTATATGACTACCACCACAAGTTTATGGAATCTAGTTTTTTATAACAAGGGATACTTTTATGCAAATTTGTATAATCAGTTTTAGCCACAGAAATCAAGGCAAAAGCCGTGGCAGCCTCAGACCAGAGAGGAGAGTGGCCTATAAATGAATAATGTCTGGAACAAAATCCATTTTGCAGCACTATGCTTTGCTGACACGTTGTAATGGTTTATGACAGGTTAAGAAGAATAACACAGCTCAGCATAGTTGCCCCTGTTTATTCTTTTATATGATTTTTTTTTCTGGAAAGCAGCAGTTATGCCTTCAGGTCACCAAACAAAAGAAAATTTAGTCCCACCATCATCTGAGTCTCATCTATGCATTCAAATTTGTATTAGGTGATAGTACACTGTGTGTTTGTTGTGATTTGCTTATGTGTGAATTACATTTCCTTCATGAAGAGGTATGTCATCTTTTATTTTCTGTGGGGAGTGTTTTCTCCCATGCTCGTCTTTGAGATGTTAAGGGGGTATTATTTGTCTCTCAAATGCTGTCAAAGTACTCTACTCCCTTTCTACCAGCAGCCATTGCTGTTCCCTTTCAGTATTTTACTTGTGCCAGCTGACAAATGTATTCACCACTGCAGCTGTCGATGCTGCACCTGGATTGACCAATAACCGACCGTAACTTTGTGTAATAGCAACAAGATAAAGGGGGAGAAGATCTCATTTTTGGTTGCAATTTTAGTGTCAACACTGCTGCACAAGATGCATTTAGTTTGTGATGGATCACACAAAGCCTGTTATTTTATTAACATTTTTAAACCTAAAGGTCTTGGTATTTGTTTATGATTTTACTTCCATGTAATTGTTGCTATTAAGGAGTAGCAGAAATCTAGCCATACTTACTAAACAATGTATTTTTTATATAGCCTTTTTTATTAAAATATCTGTGCTTCTGTTATGATATGAAAAGTTAGGTAAAGTGTAATATAACATAACTTGTAACATGAAGAGTAATTGTTTTATTTCCAACATGCAATCCCGTGAGTTGGATAACAAAAAAAAGACTAAAAT
>JAVKLF010000002.1:13094777-13110069 GCA_034783495.1 Millerichthys robustus | reverse complement strand
GTCCGGTGACTTCATATAATAAAGGCTTCAACAGGAGGATTATTTTTAACTCTCCTGTTGTAGAATAAAACTGTCAATGCATTAGAAAAGTCTTCAGTTTAATCTCACTGAATACATACATGCCGGACAGGACAGGTTAAAAAAAAAAGGTACAGAATTTGGTAATTAATAAGAAGCATGTATTTAAATAAATGTTGCAAATGTGCTAATTTCTACAAAGCTATCAAATATATTTACTAAATACAATGAATTATAAATATTACTGATTGAGATAAACTTAATGTTTTGTATTTAGATTTGGTTTTTGTTATTTAAAAAATCATCTATCTATTATGTCCTCCTTGTTCCCAATCAGGGTCAGGCTGGGGGCTGGAGCCTTTCTCAGGTCTCCAGTCCATCACAGGGACACAAAGAGACAAACAACTAGCCACACTGCAGTCACACCTATAGGCACATAAAAGTGCTCCAAAAGGAATTCAAACTAAGAAATCTGGACTAACTTATTACTATTAACAATAATGATTTATCATCTTTGCCATAGTCAACATGGTATAACAAGTATAAACATTAACGATAAGATAAAGAACGCTAGTGGATAGTGCTGAAATGTGTAGATAAAGACCAACAACAAACAAACTGCCCAGAGTTTACCTGTCAAGTAAAGTAATTTTTGGGTTTTACAAGTGATGTTTTGTATAATAATAATTAAGTCATTGTTGTGTTTTCAATGAAAATTCTGAATGAATAAAACATTACTTTAAATTTTTAATCAACCTTTATTGTTACGCGTGTTAAATAAATGTGTGGTTCACAAAATATTGCATGTACCACGGATGGTATTTGAGCACCCTCTAGTGATGTGGGTTATGATTTTTTCCTCATTGATTTATTTATATAATAGCACTAAAGAAGTCAATAGAAGAAAGGTCTAATATCTCTTCTTTAGAGAGCTAAACATCTTCTCCAGTGGTGCATAATTTCAAAATCTTAATAACCTCTGGATTAAATTAAAGAGTTTTGATTATTTTCTTGTAATTAAAAATGCTGGTTCTAAGTCTAAATTTACGTTGCTAATTAGAAAGCATTCAATAACAGCATTTGAAACTCTGCTTTTTGAATGTCAGGAGTGATCCAGGACTCCCAAAAGGCAGCTGCAGTTGCTCGTTCTTTTTCACTGAGCTGGAGAAACCAAGGGGAGCAGGGTGGGCCTGGAGGCCAGGAGCCCATGAGGATTCGTTCAGCCACAACTTCAGGAGCTCCTGGCGTGGAGAAGGCTCGCAACAATGTCCGACAGAAAGCCTCCGGTCAGTAAAATCACAGTTTCACTGGCTTTACCATCAATGACTCGTAACTTATGTAACTGTGTGTCTACTATAAAAGCTTTGCACATGTGCACTGTTTTGTTTTCTTTCCCTTTGGTATTTGTATGGGTCTCTGTATGCGTCAGACCACAGGGTTGACGGGTCGATGTGTACACTGGCCCAGGTGCCATTGAAAGGCCAAACATTAGACAAAAAGGCCAGCAGATGGTCCTCTTTGTTTCCCTTTTTACACATTGTCAGTGGTAACAAATTTCATGTCAGCTTGATTGCAGGCATGCAACTCTATTCACTCTACAGCATGTTAAAAACCTGCTTTGGGTCCTGCAAACAGCCTTTATCTGATGGGGAAGTGAGAGAGTAAATGTAGATTGACCTGGAAAACCAAAGAGTAGTAAGTTGCTGTAGTATTTTTTTTCCTAAAAACAATCTTTTTCTCATATAATACAAAAAAAGGTGATTAAGTTTTGTTTACTGACTTTACACCTACATAATGTGCCAATAATGTTCTGCAATCACAAGCTTGTTAAGTAAGGAACAACCGCGCTCGTGTCTAATGAATGAAGTCTGTGGGTGTTTGTTTATGTGTGCGCTGACACATCTATTATGTTCCTTACGTGCATGTTTATGCATCTGTTCTTTTAGCTTGTTTATTTGTCTCACTGTGCAAGCAAAGATGGACATTAAAGGCAAGCGCTTCAGATTCTCCTCCTTTCTTTAGCCTAATTGGATTTCTTCTACATTGATCTTCAAAGGACCATCAGCCCTTCTCTCTGCTCCTCAAGAGAGAGCCCACACATCAATTGCACGGCAGTTTTTGATAGTTTCATTAGGAGTGTAATTAATGCTTATTAATATGCATAAATGGGAAGCTGTGGCGGCCTGTAGCAGATACGACGTGTCTCTCTTACTGAAAGGCGTAATTAAAGTGTGCTGAAAGCAGAGAAAAGAAGCATCTTTTTTCAGAGGTCTCTATGAGAGGAAGCTTGAAGTGCTATTCAGACACAATGGCAATGCATCAGCATTGACAACTGTCAAAACTTGGTTACTCTTACAGATGCAAATAAATGGTACTATTGTTGCAAGATCTTGTCTTTGTAAACAGAAAAGGGCTCCATTTAATTAGTCCTCATTAACTTTATCCAACTGCAAAGATCCAAGTGATCAATCCCTGTTTGCCATTACTTGGATGGTTACTGAGTTATTTATTCTGAGATTGAAATATAGATTTTTATTGAAAATGACACCAAATGTTTAAACAAGTAGGGGGAGAAACAAAACAAGCAGATTGTTACAGCAGATTTGCCATACATGGATAGGGTTTTTTCTTCTTTTTTTCAGAAATAAAAATGCTGCACTTGGTTTCATATCATGTTTTAAATAAGAAATCTCAAACATTTTACTTACAAAACCATAGATTTTTTTTATTTTAATGTAGAACATTTTTGGGGGATTATTCAACAATTCAATTATAAATTTTCATTTATAATATTATTCTTTAGCAACATGAGTTTTTATGTGTGTGGTTTTTATTGTACTTTGGAGTTAAAGTATGTTTTACCCTGAATTTTCCATGACTTGATATGATTTATTGAATTACTAATTACTTCATTTATTACTGTGACAAGCTTTGAACATTCTTTACTGAAGTTAATCTATTGGCCATCCACATTTCTTCAAGCTTTAGTATAAACATGTTGATCTAAAGCTGCATTTTAAGATATCAGTCCAGTCATCAACATTGTTATCGAACTGTTGTGACTTTAAAATGTAAGTAGCTTCAGTCTGAGTTTGTTGTTATTCCTTCTTTCTTTTATCTTAAGAGACAACTCGATCTCAGCTCTGATTTTTTTTTTCTCTGTTGTGTTTATTTCTTTGTCATCTAGAATTCTACTCTGAATTTTATTACGTTATTGTTCAACTTACATAAATGTTTAATTTCCTTTCCATTCAAATTAAATGTTTACTTATATAAATATTTTTGACAGTAAATGATGCTCCACTGGCATCTGTAAAGACGGTCTCCTTCAATTTACCTCTGTGCTGTTTTCGCTGTCTCTTTTCTGTCTTTTATCTTTGCCTGATGGAAGCCAAGCGAAGCCAGTCCATCAGCAACTGTGTCCATCTTTACGAAGCTTTGCCCACTACTAAAAGTGTTCCTATGCTGCTCCACACTGTGAGCTCTTTCTTGCCTGGTATCTCTTCTGGTAACTCTGCTTGTTCTCATAGACTTTCAGGTAAATTTTATTTTGAGAACTGCATGTATGTGGGGGTTTTTTCTGTTACCTTCACCCTGCAACTAAAACTCATCTTCTTTCACCATTTTCAGCGTTTGTTATGACCGTTTTAGGTTTAAGCTTGGGTTTGTTTTGTGGATTGAACGTGTTGTAAAAAAATGTGATGTAAATAACATTAGTATGTCAACAGCATGTATTACCAATGCACGTTTTTCACATGTATTCATGAATGTCCGTTCCATCTACAATGTCTGCAAATCCCTAAAAATAACAGAACTCATATCTCAGTGTCTCTCCAGTTTAAGTATTGTATTTCTATATATTGAATCAGCCTTGAATTCATGTCTTTTCTTTGTCAGATCTGGAGGAGAGTCAGCTTTCAGAATGTGGTGGGGAGGAGGAGCTGGGACCCAGGGATAGCCCTCTGCCACGTAGCAGCAGCACCTCAGACATCACACAGCAGCTGGCTGACACTTTACCAGGTATGCGGAAACACAAAAATCGATGCTTCACACATTTACAGTCAATCCTGTCTGGAAATGCGCATTCAGCGTTCTGTCATGATACGATTTAACTTTAGTTTTTTTCTCCTTATAAGAAGTCTTTTGTCAGGGAGCTCGGTGGTGCAGCCTTGTAATCCTGAAGCTGGTTGTGTTGAGTTTAATGTCTATAGGCATATCAAATGAAACTGAAGGTTTGTGTAACATCTCATTTCACCTTGCAGATCAAAAGAGGGAGTACTCTCCTACGTCTTGTGGTTCTGAGGGCAGGACAGAGAGCAACGAACCCCCAGTGGTAACAGATACATCCTGTTTTATGTTCTATAAAATTAAGGAAATAAAATTATACATGCAAGTTTCTTTGTTTATATTTGTGTGTGCATTTCTAGATCCTCATTCGACGGAGCAGCAGTCCAGCGGAGACAGAGTGTAGCACCGAAGGACACCCAAACTTCATCAGACACAAGCTCAGAGATAAAAGTAAAAAACTACACGTTTTTCTTTAAGATAATGATTGCTGTAAAATAAGTTTTGTTGTGATTTCTTACACATCTTTATTCAGAATGACTGTTTTACCATTTTTAACTGATCAGTTAAGTTAAACACTGCGTCGATTCCCTTTAGACATCAAATACTTTTTGAACCATTCTTGACTTTATGAATTTTATACATTAGGATTCACCCCTTTTACCTAGGTGAAAGTGTGAGTAGTGAGACATCCAATGGCTACCTCAATGAAGCTGAAGTTACCTGGCAGGCATTTGACGAGGAGGCTGACACACACTCCACGCAGTCTGCTCACATGGATGTTACATCTGATCCCCAGAGCCAGGGCAATCTGCTGCTCAGCCACAATGAAGCTCTGGCAGGTAGGGGAGGAGAAAAGAAATCAAAGTGTGCACCTTAAAAAATATTTTGTACTGTAACTTGGGCTACCTGATAATGCAAACACTTGGCCGAGTACATGAGATGACGCTTGTTTAGCAGAACACACCGTATAAATAGAAATCCTTGGTAACCATTTGGTATTTAGTTAAAATTGTTTGAAATGTTTGACAGTTTTTAAAATGTATCTGAAGTGTTTTGCATCTAGCTCAAGTTTTGATACTTCCTGTATTCTCACTTTTATTGAATGAGTAAGTCACAGCCAAGAAAAGTGTTGCTGTTTCTGCCATTTTACTTCATTTGCTAAGCTATCCAGTTTTTGGAAATAACTCATTACAGCACAGTATATTTTCATCCGACAAAAACAAATTCGGTACATCATTAGCTTTAAAACCATTCCGTTTTTTTTCCTAGTCATTGTTGTGTATGAACAAAGTGTTGTCTGTCCTTCACAAGCTTGTTTGTTTAATGTTTGTGGTTTCTGCATTGTGATTGTGTCCCTGTGTTCCCTACCTCAAACCCAGTTTAACCCTTGCCCCTTGTTGTTCTTTTAGGTTCTGAGTGTGCCTTCCCTCCCCACTCTGCACCTCCCTACCTCCACCCCAGTTTCCACTATCACTACCCCCAGAACCCCCCAGCTTCACCAGCCCTGCTGGTGCACACAGAGTACCCCCTGGATGACACCATGCATCAGTCTGTCTTACATATGACACAGAACTTGGGTACCATTGCCTGTTACCTTCTCATATAAACCTACCTAATTTACTTTCCATTCTCTTTATGTCAACCTTACTATGATTCTTTTTTCTTTTTTTTGTCTTTCCACTGTGTGATTAATTCTGTTGAAGTCATGAACTAAATATTTTATCATTTTCTGGAACTACTTTATTCAGCTTGAGTTTGCCGCATATTTGGCTACTATCCAAGTACCCAGCACAAAATATTTTTGTTCTTTTACAAACAAACCAAAAAACAATTTCATTCTCAAATTAACTTAATAAATACTTGGTCTTCACTTTCTTTTTGTTTTCATTTTTTTCTTCTGCCCGCTAGATGGCACTCTTCTATCACATTTCATTAGGATGATGCATGTGGGTTTTGAACTTTTTTCCCCCCACCAAACTGATGCGCTTTCTTTTTTACATACGATTTCAAATCCTAATTCCTGAAAGCTTTTGGGAGAAAAAAGCGCAAAGAGTCATAGGGTTTAGTCAACAACTGCCCTGGCAAAAATGAGATAGTTAAATACATTTAGAAAAATAATTCTATTTAAACTACTGTCAAATTCAGAATCCTTTATTAAGAGTTAAACTGCATTTGTTGACTGAAACTAGCTTCTTCAGTAAAATAGCTACTTTGATTAGCAAGTACATGTATATTTACTGTCACACATATTACTGTAAACCAAAACACTCTCTTGTCCTGCAGACAGTAGTGAGTGTCTCGCTGATGATGTCAGCATTATTGCTGGAGGGACCCTGACTGGCTGGCATCCCGATTCTGCTTTTGTCCTGTGGAGGAGAATTTTGGGTATATTGGGAGATGTCAACAATATCCGTTGCCCAAAAATCCATGCCAAGGTTTTCTCCTACCTCTATGAACTCTGGCACAAACTGGCCAAGGTACAGAAGAGTCAAACACTTCATGTTTTCAATACCAAAAATATACATAAATACAAACAACACTGAAAATGATATGCTTTTATTATGACTTTCCACAACTTATTGCTAAATAACAAATTAGTTCTAGTTCTTCCATTAATCACAGGTGTTTTAAAATATTAAAAATGTTGATGTTTTTAAGAATAATGCACTTTAGTGAGGAGGTATTTATGCTGAACTATATTGTGCTTTTTAAACTGAGATTTCATGACTGCTGTGTTTCTTGACCCAAATAAATATGTGCTTATAGATCCGAGACAACCTTGGGATCAGTGTGGATAATCAGTCCTCTCCTCCTCAGCCATTGTTCATCCCTCCTCTTCGAATGCTTGCGTCCTGGCTCTTCAGGGTATGAATCACGCATAAACACAGCAAGGAACGTGCTGAAAACTTACAATAATTAATACTTTATTTGTTTATTTTATGCAATGCAATGCGTATGGTGTACAGGTTAAGAACTGATCGTTAAAAGGCTTAAAAGCAGTTGATTTATTCTTTATTACATTTAAGGGACTTTGGGACATACATTGGCATGTCATGTTTTAAGGTAAATGGAAGCATTTTTCCTGAATGCAATAGTAATTCAGTTTAACATACCTGAGGTGCCTTTTTTGGTACCAAATACTTTTGAAGTTTTTTAATGAACCTAATCAAATGTAGTTACTGCATTGTATCAAAAAGTCAGGAAAAGTAAGAATTTTGAATCAAGAATTTCCAGGTGTTGGGAAGTTTGTAAACATGTTAGTGTCAATGACTGAACTTCATAGTTTAGTGGTTTTGATCAAGCAGCTTTCACAGCAAACGGTGCAGCTAGATCTTTAAAATGAAGTGGTCTTTATTGAGGTAGTTGATAAGACATAAACATGTCTCTCTGTACTCTACAGGCGACCATGCTGCCTGTAGAGTACAAGGATGGCAAACTGCAAGCCTATAAGCTGATCTGTGAGATGATGACCAGACACCAAGATGTGCTTCCTAACAGCGATTTCTTGGTTCACCTTTACTACATCATGCACAAGGGCTTCATCAGCGATGACCAGGTACAACCAGCAGGTGTCTCTTAGAATCAATTGTTCCTTTTTTCCTCTTTTTCTTCACCTGTAGATGGTGCATCATTGAAAGTCAGGTGCACGGACTCTTATTGTAAACTATTATTTGTAGTTACTAATTTGCCTTTTATCTCGTCCAATTTGGGTTACGTACAAATGTGTAAATTAAATCAACTAGTGGTTTCTGACGTTATTCTCTTTGACGCTTTTTAAAATTTGCACTTTCTAAATAAATGTGTTTGGGCTCAACCTGTGGTCAGTTATTGGGAGAAGTGAACTCAAAAGGTTTGAACTAATATCAAAAACTTGTGGCACAGTTGGAAAAAAAAATCTGCCTTCCAACCGGTGGTGAGGAGGGGCACTGCTGTGTTTTGGCATCTTCTATCTTTTTTCACCACACCCTTTCTTGTATTCAAATCTGGCATAGCTCCATTGCTCCTAGACAAAGATGAGTGGAGATGAATAGAGTTCCCCAAAACAAAGGACGGGGGACAAAAAGTCTGTATGAGCAGGGGGTGTTTTGGAAACAAACGTGTGTGTATGTATGTATGTGTATATACATATATATGTATGTATATGCACCACCTTGGCTGGGTTTTTATTGCGCCTTGGCAGAGCGACAAGCTTATTAGAATGTTTTCCATGTCGTTAAATAATGTTTTGAGCCCCTGCCGTGTATACGTGATTAATTAAGGATTGACGTCTGTCGCGCTCTGTTAGACTGACACGTCGGCCAGGGGCCCGGAGTAGACTAGCCTGCGTGTGTATGCAGGAGTGTGTGAAGGAGCGGGAGGGGAGCCTGGGGAACGTAGTGTAGAGTAGAGCAATGAGGGGGGGGCTCACTGAGAGACCAGGCAGCATTCTCCAGCTTTTGTTGTGGCTCTGTATAATGCGTTAGGGGGCCAGAGCCAGGCTGGCCACTGAAGCATGCTCAAATTGGCC
Source organism: Millerichthys robustus (assembly GCA_034783495.1). Lineage (NCBI taxonomy): Eukaryota > Metazoa > Chordata > Actinopteri > Cyprinodontiformes > Rivulidae > Millerichthys > Millerichthys robustus. The sequence continues at coordinate 13,101,476 of JAVKLF010000002.1, read as the reverse complement.
AGAGAAAAGAGTCCTCACGCCACACAATAGAGGACAGCCGCACGCCTGCTTAACATAAGAAAGTGGCTCTTATTCTCTCCCTCCTCCTTCCTTTCTGCTGCCACCCCCAGCCCCTTCTGCACAATAAAACAAAAAACATGTATATTTTTTTATTCTTTCATGTCAAATATATTTATTTTCTTTAAACATTATTTAAACAAAAGTACCGTTAAGACTCATTTTAAAACGCTGTCCTGTGTAATGCTTTATTTTTACAGTTTTTATTTTTTAGCTGTTGTAGTATTTTATTAAATCTTGTCTGTGAGTCAAGGAATGTGGACCGTCTTAAACAGCTATGTTTTATAAACAAGACGGGGAAGTCAGTCCTCATCTCTTGAAGCAACTACACCGCCTTTAGTGGGGGTAGTCCTCCAACTGACAGAGTGCCAAGGTCAGGGCTATTGTCCTGTTTCTTTGTCCCTTGCTGGTTACTGCTCTCAAAGGTATGATGGCAGGACAATTGTAGGGATCTTACAATAAAAGTCAATTTATCTAAAAGGTATACAGTGTAGGTTGAAATTGCAGTATATTTTCTAAAATGTGGGGATGTAAACACACATTTTCACAGAAAATCGTTCTGGCTTTTGGTGAAACCATCACACTTATTGTTATAGCTGTACAAACAAGTTGTATTAACATCTGAGAGCAAAAGGAAATGCTTTGTTATTAAATTAGAAATAACCAAGTTTGTTAGCGGAGACAAAATAAATTTGACACCATGCAGTGATAAAATGCCGGGATGAACCCTGTCACCCCAGGAGCAACCAAAACACATTCTTTCCTGGAGATGAGGGCACATAAAAAGGCCCGAGGTGGCTCTATTCAGCGTTACGTTAATGCACCTTTTGTTGATGCTGGAGCCATTCCTGCTGCCAACACGGTGCCGCATGCAGTCATTCCACATTTCTCTATTCTGATTTCTTAACTCACACCTGAATTCAGGTCCCCTCTACTTACACATACAATTGAAAGCACTTTGCAGTCTACATTTGTAGCTTCCTCTAAAATGCTTATTTTGGGCAATCAAGAAACAGTTTGTTGCCTGCTAATTACCTCTGACTGCACTGCATATTATGCTTCAGAGGTCAATTACCAACAAAATGAGGGTAAAATTGGCCCTCAGCTCTAAAGCTCTTCCCACCAATTTTCCACATGCGGTGCTGATGTTGGTTTGACTTCCTGCTTATTACGTCCATGTGTTTATTCTATTCTTCTTTTGTTCACCTGCATCCCTTGTTTACCAAAGGGTTGGGTTATTTATTCCACAAATACATAGGTGGTACTGTTTGTGTTTTGGGGTGTTTTGTTACTGAGAGGAAAATTGCATCTATGTGTTTATTAAGATACTCTTTGGTTCACGTAGAAACAGTCTGATGTTTGAACTGTCGGATCTACACAAGTTTATAGCCATGTAGGCAGGTGTTTCTAACCTGGACCTTGCCTTTGTACACAAATATGCACAAACAAGACTTAGATAAGCAAGAGCAGTCTCTCTGTCTTATTGAGATGCGGCATTCTCATACCAGTGTCTTTTTTTCTGACGATGAGTGTTTCCTCTTGTCATTGAAAAGAAAATAAATTGGCTTTTTTGCTGCAGGTAGCTTAAAAAAAAATCCTTTTAACATCCTAATGTGTGTGTGTGTGTGTGTTACAGTGTACATACTTAAGCAGTTAGTGCACAACCCTTTGCTGTTGAGCATATGTCAGTGGTGAAAGAGTACCCATCTGCCACTGAGCCGCTGTACCTCAGCAAAACAATGCCTTGTCTCTGGCTTTAATTACAGGTTTGCTTATGAGTGTACATATATATGACTCGTGAAAGTTGGAGTCTTTTGTCCTCCCTCTTATTCAATGTGCACTACTCATCTGCTGTTTCTCCGTTCTTTTCCTCCCTGATTTTTCTGTCCTTTAGTGTCATGTACTATTGAGTCTTACTTTCATCAACTTGCCTGAAATGTGCATTTTGCCTGTGCTGGTGAAAAGCTTTTTCCCTGTTATGGCTTTCATACTGCAACCCATTTACAAATTATTTCTGTTATAGCTTTAACAAAACCCTGGGCAGTAGCACAGAGAAGCCACAACATAAATCTAAACAAGTGGAGAATTGCTGAGATTCTCTTGCTCCATTTCTAATTAAGCTAATATTCTGTTTGTTCCTACAAAAACAAATCTGTTGTCCCAGTCCGTTACCAAGAAATATCGGTGTGCAAAGGTTTTTATGTGGAGATTTTGAGTATTGCTTTAAAACAATTTGTACATTCCATTTCTGTCAGAGATTTCATTAATTGTACAAACCAGGTTATGATGGCCTGTCATGAAGAGTCCCTCAGGATTCAGGTTCAGGTTCAGGGACTAGTCCTGTTTTAGCTTTATTTATATGCTCCATTGAGGATTCATTTTTATTGTTAACCTTCTGAGGCATCAGCTTTTGTTTAGTTTGGATTTATTTTTTATTATCCCCTAGCAGTTTAGAATGAAGAGGATCTCGTTAACACAAAGAACGTTGTTTTTAAACAATTGGTAGCTCAAAAATAAAGCAATTGATATGTATTGATTAATAATAATTACAAACTAGTCTTACTGGATAAATGCAACTAGTTTTAAGATGAACAAAATGAAAAGAATGTTGCAGAAAGCCAGTCATTGTGTGAAGAAGCAGGCTTTTTGCAGTTAAATATAGAATTACTTCTTATCAAATCTGTCCAAAGGATGCTCAACAATTTCCCTCCTTTAAAGACTCAGCGATGTTTCAGTTTTTATCAAGTATTTATAGTGTTGATTTATTAAAAAAGCAGCTCAAACTCTTACTTAGACAAGCAGTTGGTTAGTTTTTATGACTGTTTGGATGATTTTTGTGCAGTAATTCAAAGCAAAAATTTAAAAGGATTCTTTTATTTTATTGCAAAATGCTTTGTAAGTTTTATCTGTGAAATGTGATACATAAATAAACTCGACTTACCTTTTTTTTTAAATTTATTTATTGTTAATGTTTGTTTCTGTACTTCCCATCAGGATGTTTTGAATACCATCATTCGTTCCTGCTCTCCTCGGTTCTTCTTTCTTGGCCTCCCGGGTTTTACCATGCTGCTTGGAGATTTTATCACCGCTTCTGCCCGCATCCTCACTTCTGAATCCCCAGAGGTACAGACAAGTTTGTTTGTTTCGTTTAAAATGTATTATTTAGCTCATAAAGAAATTTCTGGCTAAAGATATTTTTACATAACTGTGCAAGAGTCTCGGGTCGTTCGTTATTTCTTTACAGTTTGTGTTGCTTTGTGGAGGCAAATTTCCAAGGGTTTCTTCAGACTTTCTAAAGGTCACTGAAAGTTTTAGGTCTTTGGTTGATTTTTTAAAAAAATCTGTTCTTTTACCTGACAATTTTCAGAATGTTTAAGCCAGTTAATGTTGACCCATCAATTATTCAGACATAAAACTTCCTAAATACAAGGGATGCAAAAGTGTTGTGCCTAAACAAATCTGTCTGTCACAAAGGCATAATGTTCCTATTTATTTAGCTTAATTTATTCTTCTGTGTGAATATGCCTTTAATTGGGTTTTTTTTTCTGAAATCTTTGTCAGGCTCCAAGGATAGAGGCCCAGACGATCTTGGGCTCTCTTGTATGTTTCCCCAACCTTTACCTTCAGATCCCTATTCTGCAGCATATACCTGGCTCTAATGACATCCGTATAGGCAATGAAGACATCAAGGTAAAGATACTCAAGATGTTTGAAAGACCTCCTAAAATTCGGGAGAACTAATGCGTCCGATTAGAAATTAAGTTTGAAAACGTATTGCACAATAATGTACATTCATCAAAATGATGCACAAGTAGATATTTGAGTGATTCAGAATATGTGCTACGTTCAGGATTATCTGATCAACATCCTACTGGAAGCAGCCACAAAGGAACCCTGTGAAGGAGCAAGGTATGATCTACATTAATACTTTGATTACTTTGAATATTGAATCATTGCTCTAGTTCATTTTGCTGTTTTCTTTGATAGTGACTTTGTTCACTCTGAAATTTGAAATGTAATTAATCAGGTGCGGATATTGATCGAAGCAGACCAAACGCTCTTTTTCTCTTTTTTTTCTTTCATTTACCTCCGGTGGAACGGACCAGCTAAAGCTGACGTTTTTTCATTATTTTTGAAACCTTATTTTATGCACTTGACTGTGTTTTTAATCAAACGAATTTGGATAGGTGATTAATAACACATTTGTTTGTGGTGTGACAAACTCTGAACATTTTTGTATAGTTTACTCTCACTTTAAGGTTTCACACATTTGGGTTTTACTTGTTTAGGTGCATTGCTGTGTGCAGCTTGGGCCTGTGGGTGTGTGAGGAGATAATGCAAAAGGAAATTCATCACCAGGTTAAAGATGCCATCAATGTTCTGGGCGTGACGCTGAAGGTTTGTGAGACAGACTTTTTTTTTTTGGTTTATGTTATGTTTTCTGCTGTTGAAAGTCTACAAACTTTAACTTTACATGCAAACTACATTATTTTGCGCTTTTTAATCTCACTTGCATACTGAGCTGTTTTAACCATCATAGTTGTGATAAAAAACCCTGAACAGAGTGGATTAGTTGAATAGGTCTATAATAGTTTTTTATTATTATTTACAAGCCCCATTGAGTTCTGTTTTAACAAAAATGAGAGTTGATTGCATAAAAGGACCTCGGAACAATTTCAACATATTGAAGAGAGAAAAGCTGTGAGAATAAAACATGTCCAGTGATGTGACTCATAGTTATATTTTGGAAGAGCCCTCTTTTCTCCCTGAGTGAAGTGATGCAGAGAACCAGTGGAGGCTGCCTTTTTTTTTTGTGGTCATGGAAAAGGATTTTGGGCGGTGGCGTAATTTCCAGGCTGCTCACTCTCAGTAGATGTGGGCCAATTTAAGCAGCTACATCTCCCAGCTTCCTGCTCGAGCACCCCCACCGCCCCCATACCTCTCCCCACCCCCCTTCTCTAATGGAGCAGTAATCACTCCCTTGTACAACTTGACACACAGACTCAACCAGCCCCAAAATAGAGGGTATGGGCTGGGTGGGGGGATCTAGGGGGAAGAGTGGCACTGAGAGTCTCTTTTCTAAAAGCAGGTGCTGAACTCTCTGGGCCCCTTTTTGTGTTTGGCCATTTCTGTACTCCCCACATTGTCTGCCCTTGTTACATGTTGAGAGGCATTCAGCTGGAAGAAATAGGAAATTCTATTTCTTCACAAAGAATTTCAAATCACTGAAGAAATCCACATTTGAAGGAAAATTGTCAACAGCTCAATTCTTTTCTCCAATGAGTCTGGAGAAAATGAGGCCTGGTTTTGAAGTGAAATAAAATTATGCTGATAATCTGCACAGTAAGCGTAAAACTAAATTTAAGGAAAATTACTCTGAATTTGGTCAAAGAAAATGTGTCTTCGTCAACTTTTTCCTCTATTATATTTGCCGAGGAGTGGTTTTCTGCACTTTTTGAATTTAAGCATTAAGGTGACACATACACTATTAAATAAGAGGAAAAAATATTCCTAACAAGAACATAAGTGTTTGTCCCAAGTAAATATTCCACGAAAAGTCTAAAAGTGAGATTTAAAAACTTTTGAAATCTGTAAATTAGTAAATTTTACTGTGTCCCCTTAACAACTACACATCAAGTCAAGTAAAAGTTAGAAAATTTTGGTTTGATTGTCAGTTTTAAAAATCAGTGGAAATGTTCTTTTTTATGTATTTTTCTAATTACAATAAAATTCGATTTGTTTAATGTATTAATTAATGTCATGTTATTTAAAAACTCCTTTAAATGTAGTTATAGCCTATTTATTATTATTTTAGATTTAAAAGTCATGTCCACCATTGAAAAAACATGGTAAGTTCCTGAGTTGTGCAAAACTTGAATGTTGCATCTTTTTTAAGCCATTCATTTTATCTTAAATTTGAATTATTCAGTATACGAATGTAACATTTTGTCATGCATTTTCCCACCTTGAATTTTTGGCCTTGTTTCCACTCTTCAGGAGTGGTTTCGAAGCCGCGGCTCATCCTGTGAGACCTGAGCGAGGCGGCCTTCTCCTGTCAGGACTTTTAATTGAACTTCTGAGTAGCAACAGCCCTTCTCTGTCTATGAGGATGTTGTAATATCTCTCAGCTTAAAGATTTTTGTATTGATCTTCTGATAGTGTGGTCACATTTGGTTTGTCTGATGCGGCTTCGGATACAACTGAGTCAATTTCCTCAAAGCATTTAGGAGTAATATGCACTTCCCCTCTTTGTAAATCATCAGCCTATTCACGGTTTGGCACTGAAAATGCCTCATTTTGCTTAGAATAGTCATTTGACTTAAGTCAGTTTTACTTGCACAATAAAATTTAACTGGCTTTAAGTTTGTTTACTTTTAAATATCTAATAAGGTCCTTGTCATCATTGTTTAGTTTTTAGTAAACTCTTTCCTTTCTCCAGTTTGGGAACAAGGCTGTGGCTCAAGTTGCCTGTGACGTGTTTCACCTGCTGATCTGTCATTGGGAACATCTGCAGAGGTTGGAGCCCACTCTCCCAAAGAAAATCATTGAGGTAACATATGTGAACATTTAAATGCAGAAGTAAACTGACACTTGTATGAATGTAATGATTTAGATTAAAATTCTTCAGAATTTTTTAATCTT
>JAVKLF010000002.1:13083576-13094677 GCA_034783495.1 Millerichthys robustus | reverse complement strand
ATTTAAATGCAGAAGTAAACTGACACTTGTATGAATGTAATGATTTAGATTAAAATTCTTCAGAATTTTTTAATCTTATATATGAATACAGTGAACCCTTGTTTTAACGCGCTTCACCTTTCACAGCCTCGTTGTTTCGCCGATTTCTTTTGTGGTTTTTTATGCTTTTTTTACAGTGTATGATTGCACATTAAGTTCTGCGTCCTGAACTAAAACCACATTACAATACGGTTCTCTAGTATATGTAATCGAAGGTGGCATGTCAGTTCATAAGAATATTCTTGCCCAGAAGAAAACTGAATGCCAACAACAACCCATAACTATGTTCTTCTCTCGGAAGAAGACACCCGAGCCACGGTCTTAGTTAGAAAAAGATGGTACAGTGGAGCGGAGTCAGCACGAAGACTCAGAGTCAGAGGAAGAAATACGTGTAAGTCACAATGTGTCCAACTGCGTAGTTTGATTATTAAAATTATTATTTTACCGTATTTCATAGTTATTTGTTAGAAAATGTTTCTATTTTCATTTCTTAAACAGATGCTTGGGACTGAAAACAGGTTTTGATCTTTGATTTCGTTCTATCGTACTGGGAAAAAAAAATTGTAAAAAATACAGCTGACAACTTCGCAGATTTCCCGTTTCGCGGGTTCTTTTTGGAACGTAACCCCCGCGATAAACGAGGGTTCACTGTACTCCAAATTCCATGGTGTTATATTAATTTTTGTACACAGCCCTGACTCAGCTCATCCAGTTATATTTTCCTCGTTTTGTCCCAAAACAGATCTTTGTGGCCACAATAGCCTTTTTGTTGCCAAGCGCTGAGCACTCAACAGTTGAGGCAGACAAAAAGGTACATATTGGACGGCGAGGGGACATGATATGACTGAGATCTAAAGGCCCTTGATCTATCATGTTGGAATGGTGCATTTGCAGAGGAATGTTTCCACTGAGTGATTTGTTGTCATTGGTTTTCCTCTCTGTCTTCTTTTAGCATCTTCTTTCTTTGTAGCTCCCATCTGTTCAATTGCCATTCAATTGTTTTTCAATATAGTTTTAATGTTTGTTAATTAAAGCATTTTCTTCCACTTTAAGTTACTGGTGTCACTGCTGCTCTGCCTGTTGGACTGGTGTATGGCTGTTCCCCTGAGTTTGCTGCTAGAACCCACTACCATGTCTTCACTGGAGCATCACACGTCTCACAAGGTCCCACTGCTGGATTACATCTACAGGGTAGGTAGTCGCACCTCAGAAGTGGGAAAATATCAAAGCTTCATTTGCATCATTTTGAAGAACTGACTGGGGCCGCATTTATATTCATTTGATTTTCATTGTTTTATGGAACATTATCAACATTTGCCTGCCCACACAACTTCATCTGTGACACCTCTACCCCCCCATCCTGCCACATGGGATTGCAGCTTTAATTAGACTCACCTCCGCCATGACCTTATGACTATGCCTCATTTAATATTAGAGGGAAATAACCATATAGAAGCACATGCTGAGGCATCGGATTAGAGTTTGATACACAATAAAAACCTTTACAACCCCACTGTAAAATGTAGTTGATTGTTTAAACTGTGTAAAATTTTCAGAAATAAATCTGAGTATCTGTTTCTGCCCCTCTAACTTTTTAATTTATGGTTCGACCCTGAGGATGAGGGCCAAGCTTCAGGCAGAAATGAATGAGGTATTATTCATTCCCTCCTGTCTGGGCAGATGCGGTCAACGGCAGATCTTTGTAAGGATGTCATCCCTGATAAGAAATGGTCCAATTATTCAAACAGAACCTTTTGTCCAATTGATAAGCTCAGGCTCTAAATGCTTGTCCTGGAGATTTGAATGGAATATGTCTTAATATGAGAGAGACTGCAGCTGCTATGAAAGCAAATACAATTAGGCATGATTGGTTGTCTATCGGCACACAAAAGGCACAGACCCTCTGGGTTCCATTCGAGGTGTGACGATATTAATGCAATAATCAAGACCAAAATCTCAACATTTCCACTGGCGCATTGGCTTCTAATTATTCTGTTTACCAAGCAGAGAATATTATCCCTAATGGGAAACAACTCCTTTTTATTCCATTATTGGATAGTGTCCTTTAATTACTATTTTGTATAGTTTTATAAAAGCGCGATTTTTTTTAAAGCAACTAAAAAAACAATACACATTTCTGATGAAGAGCCTGTTCTGCAGAAAAAAAGTTGACTCTAGTTACTAAGAACATGGACATGGCTGTAAAATGCTACATTGCACTAGTCCTAATTTGTTAGAATTGTACTTAAGCTTCTCCATCTTCTTTCTCTGCCTGCCTCAGCAGCCAGCTGCACCCCCCTTCAGTGTGCGTGTGTGTGTGTGTGTGTGTGTAAATAATACAGGCCGCAAGAATATCAAATCCACAGTTGTGCCCAGGCACACGTCACTATTTTTATTTTTCAGTTTGTGTGTACAAAATGTACTCACATCTTCAACATTAAAATACTAGGCTTGTTTTACTGTGTTACCTTCCAGGAACTGTTGCTATGCGTGATGCAGCCACTTTCTTGTCAGGCACAGCCGTGGTTTTAACCCCCTCCCTTTTTACCTCTCCACTGAGGAAGCTCTTTGGGGCTTTGGTGTAGCAGCTGTTTGGTTCAGGTCTTTTCAGCATCAAGCCGCCAATCCCTCCCCCATGCACTCAGAGGTCTGCTTGGTAGAAGCATCCACATACTGTCTACATTGCCCTACACAATACTGTTTCACATGGCCAACCTGCCTCTCCGAGCGTCTCTCAGCCAAGTGTGCGTATGTGCCTGTACTGAATGGGATTAGCCGTTGCATGGCTTTACCCAAGTTGTTCCAGTCTGAATAAGAGGCACCCTCATCTACATACATTTGGCATATGTTTTCCCCCCTCAAACAATTTTAATTTTCACTCAGGTTTCACATTGCACAGGTGTTTGTGCATGTGTTTGTGGGTAAGTATGTATGTTTGTGATGAGAGCTGAGCACAAGGATAATGTCTTAATTAAATCAAACAGTGTAAACCTGTCCAATGGCTGTAATCAACTGCCCCAGTGCGCCTTATCTAGCACTGCCAGCGGATGCTCTGCCATCTGTTATGTAGATCGATACACTCACACATCACAGGAGAAATGGATTAGTGGCAATAAAGACCCTCTTCGTTCCCTCTCCTCCCACCCTTGCCTTATGATGTAAATAGACCATATGATCTAGAAGCTTGTCCAGCTAAATCTGGTCGGCAAAAACATCACTGTACAATGCCTGGCCAGACACCGACATATCTAACGAGATTCTCTTGTTACATTTTAGAGATGAACTCATCAAAGCGCTGCACATTGTTATATTATAAGAAAAGCACACACGTCATCCTTGTTTCTTTTGTTATTCAGGTGCTGCACTGCTGTGTGTCTGGCTCCAACCTGTACACCCAACAGAGCCACTATCTTCTCAGTTTGTCAGACTTGTCCAGTGACTATGACCTCATGTTGGGTCAAGTTAAGAGTTTTGATCCACCGCCATCGCAAATGAACACAGCAGACTTTGGCAATCTTCTCACAGTAGCTGAGGGTAAGAATTTCAAGAGTGCTCAATCTGAACTTATTTGCTGCCTCCTTTCTACACAATTGTTTAGTACAACTAACAAAATGAAGATTTTTTATTTGACATTTATTTAGCATGACCAAGTATTTGTATGTAAAGAAACATGTTTGTGAGTAAAAATTAGACATTAGGTGCCTTTTTTTTTTCATTTCTTACATTGGAAGCTGATGAGTCTGTTTTCGACCCCATCTCCCAACCTCCCCTTATCCCTCCATGGAATAAAAAAAGGGTTACAGAAAAGCGAACTTTAAGTAGCCCATCCATTTGGAGCCTCTCCATTAAATGTCAATATCTTATTAAAAGTTTGAAAAGAAAATCAACAATCATGGGAATGGAATTTTTGCATTAGTGCTCAGTCGTAAAAGAAGACCCATTATGGAGTTTAGATAAAAATGTTGATTTTTTTTTTCTTTTTTCGACCTTGTGATTCCATTAGGCAATATATTCCACTCTCTATCTTGTATACCTTATGTCCACAACTTACAAAAAGTCGTCAAAGCTGAATCACAGAGTACAAATGTCTGCTGAAACAAAAATGTTTCCACATCTTGTTTTTTATATACCGTATATTTTTTTTTGCACTGAAACACAGAGTCTTGGTAGAAATAACAAAACACTATCAAAAGGGCAAACCAAAGAGTGCCGGCCTAGTTACATTCATGCCCTCACCTCATATTGATCAAGTCACATCAAAGGGCCAGCACATCTCTAATGCAGCTTGGCCTGCTCTCTAAAGAGCTTTCTCCACTTTGATGGGGGATGATGGTATTGATAGCACTGTCACAATGCAGAAGTGCATCTTCTTGTCTTTCCCCACATCCCTGCAGAATAAAGCAATGCATGCCTTTCACTTGGGAGTGAAAACCTGTGCATTTACATAAATGCAATCCACAGAGCAGAGTTCTATTCATCGGCCTGTAAAGATGTTTTGTTCTCATTAGCACTTGGCCAGTCTCAGTGCTTGTCTATTGTAAGAAGACTCAATAGGCTTTTCAATGTTGTCTCTTATGATTAGATGCTACCTACTTAGAGGTGTGCTAGGCAAGCTATTGTGGAAAATAAATGAAGTATCCTTATAGTATTTACGAATGAGATATGGCTTTGTCTAAAAATTGTTAATAGAGATCATAGCATCTCAAGCAAATGTGGAGCTTTTAAAAATGTTTAACAAATTCTGTGGTGAGTATGGTGTAAAAGACTGTACTCCTGTCTTTTAAATTCATCTTAAGAGAGTTTGGTTTCAGTTTTGAAATCTTGTTTTCTTTGTATTGCAACCAGAAAAGCGTCGTCGAAACATGGAGCTGATACCTCTCACAGCACGGATGGTCATGACTCACCTGGTGAACCATCTTGGCCATCATCCTCTGAGCGGTGGCCCTGCTCTTCTACATAGCCTCGTGAGTGAAAATCATGACAACCCTTACGTGGAGTCGTCTGAGCTGTCCTCCGAGGTCTTCAAAAGCCCCAATCTGCAGCTGTTTGTCTTTAATGACAGTACTTTAGTGTCCTACCTTCAAATCCCCGCAGAGACACCCACTGTTGGTCAGCCTCCTCACCCTTCCTCACAAGTTCGTATCATTGTCCGAGATATCTCGGGCAAATACTCTTGGGATGGCACCATCTTATATTGCACCACGCAGGATGACCTTGACGATGTGGGGGTCTTTCATTCAGTCGATGACTTACTTTCACCAACTTCTAACACACATGGCAGAGATCATCCCGCCCCCCCAGTAAAAGAACCATTCAAAAGTAATTTCTCAAACTCCCTCTCTAGCTCTTGTGAAGACGATGAAATAGATGTTCTGGATAAGCTTTTGGAGGACCTTAGCCACAGCAGCCCAGAATGCCTCTCTCAACCACAACTCAGGCTGAATCAGCCTGCTCCATCGCCTCATGGCATGAACTCGGAACAAGAAAGCTCCATACTGGAGGCCATTCTCCGTCAGACTCAGCAGGAAGAGGAGCAAGTTAGGAGGTGGGATGCTGACGTAAGCTTTCGAGCTGCCTGCCAGAGGAGACCCTCCCGCCAGGAACCAAAAGCTCCTTTCTACTTTTGCCGACTGCTGCTTAATGATCTTGGCATGAACTCATGGGAACGCAGGTATTATCAACTGAAACCGGCTACTTTCATTATGATTCGCACAGTAAAAAAAAAAAAAAATGACATCTACAGAAAGAGAGAGAAAATAAAGTTAAATTGAAAGAATTTCAATTGAAAAAGTTTAAACAGGTCTATTATTTTGTAGTGTATTTTAATAATTTGGTTTACAAACAAAATTCCTAATGTAGCTAATTAGGAACTTAAAAAACACATCAGATTGTAGTGCCAGGAATGGCGTGAACCTTACAGATTTGAAGTTTGGATCTAGTCTAAAAATAAAACACTTACATAAAACATATTAAATACATGATTAAATAAGTAAAGGAAAATATTTTAATCTATTTTAATCATAATTTTTTATTTTGAATAATGTGATCCAATATAACATCATTCTATAAATAAAATTACACAAAGCTCCAGGAGCAATGTCTCTAAACGTCCTTGGGATCACTTCAGGGGCCTCAGGACTCTTTCTTTACAAGTTGGAAACTTATAAATGGTACTAAAGATTATTTATTATTATTACCAATAAGTTCAAAAGAAAAATGTTAAACTTACCTTCCTGACATTCAGGTTTAGGTTAAAGTACTGACCTTAAATCAATGGAAATGTTGAGAATCACTAGAAGTAAGCTGTTTATGTGAGGAAACATATTTACATGGAGACTTTGAATTGGAGGAGTGAACTAAACTTCACCCCAATTAGTTGTTTAGGGCAGAATAACTGTTACTGTCTATATTGAGTGGAAAGTATTGCTGTGTAAGATGCTAAAAACATACTTGACTTACTTTCAGGGTTTACAGAAATGTGTTTTTAATCTGTGTAAAAATGAATATATGACATGTTTTTGTTTTAAAATTTTCATTGGATTTTCTTTTCATTTAATTTTGTTTTAGGTTATATTTATGCAGATGAAAATGTCAAGAGATTGACACATTTGAAGCATAACTGTAATTTACCTGCTTGCATGTTCGTTAAAGAGAGTGGAACTAAAGGCACATAGGAGGCTGCAGTTGTCCTAATCTCATCTCCACAGGGTAAAAGTGCCCAGCTGTTTTCACTAAGGTCTCCACAAAGCCTCATCTTTGTGGCTCTGCCCTGTAAATTAAAAGCTTACACACCTCTTGATGGTGATGGTGCAACACACACTCATTAAATAGGAGATTGTTTTTTGCACCTGTGTCTGTTTTGCTTTTGGTAATCAAAACTGTGTCACAAGTTTGGCATACAAACTGTTATCCATACCTCTAATGACTTGCAGATGCCTGAATTGTGTTTTTATACAGTACTGAAAATACTCTCTCCTGATGGATTGTTTTTGTCTACCAGGAAGAGCTTCCATTTGCTGAAGAAAAACTCTAAACTTTTAAGAGAGCTGAAGAACTTGGACTCCAGGCAGTGGTAAGGTTTTATGTTATGTTGTGTCCAGTAAATTAGGTCTTATATTAGGTTTATAGGAGATACCTATGAACACTCGATTGCCTGCAATTCAGTGCCTTTTTCTGTCATCAAACAGCTTTCTGACATACCTGTTTGAGCCCAGGTGAAAGCTTCTTCAAACAGCACACGATTCCTCTCTTCTAACCCCATCATTTTCCCCATGCCTGCCCGTGCTAACCACCACCCCAGAACATCTCTTACCATCACTCCTGTTGTCCTTCTATTAGTTTGTCTCTCTTCTCCTGATCAATAAGCACTTCACACACTGCTGATGACAAGAGCCTATTAAAGAATTGCCCTTAGAATTGAACTTTATTCTTTCAGACAGACTTGGTTGAACAATAACAATCTGTGCACAAGCATGCAAAGTGCCCAAAACCTACCCCGCCACAAACTGCCATGGCAACAAGAAAGATAGATGAGGAGACTTTGCTGCTCTCTTTTTAAAAATAATGTTAAAGCTGGAGAAATAGTGGAATTTTTTTTAACAAATGGTTGTGGGTTTTTTTGTGCTCCATTCTTATTTTATTCAACAACTTAATTACACTTAACAACTCAGTTTATCTTGATTTGGCAGATGTGGGGGGTTAAATCTGTGAATTTTCATGTCAAAGGAATTTAATTAAAAGGCTAAAGCAATGTCAGGCTTTTCAAGTTTTGTCGCATTTGTTAAATTACCTTCTGCCTTTTATTTTGTAGTCGAGAAACACACAAGATTGCTGTATTCTACATTGGAGAAGGCCAAGAAGACAAATGCTCCATCCTGTCTAACACTGCAGGCAGCCAGCCCTTCGAAGACTTTGTATCTGGACTGGGATGGGAGGTGCACATAATTATACCTTTTTATTCAATAGTGCTTTTCCATCAGCCTCAGCATAGCAATATAGATTTACATTAAGAATACACTAAATTGTATCCTTCAGGTGAACCTGTCCACACATTGTGGCTTTATGGGAGGTCTCCAAAGGAATGGCAGCACAGGTCTAACAGCTCCTTACTATGCTACCTCCACTGTGGAAGTTATTTTCCATGTCTCCACACGCATGCCATCTGATTCAGATGATAGTCTTACCAAAAAGGTAAGAAGTTCGGTTTGTGTTTATGATCTTGTTTCTAGTCTGTCTCACTTGTCTCTAACATTTGAGTTGACATTAAGTATGAAATTATTGTATCCCCTAATGCTCGATATTTAAAGAGAAGAGTGTAGATGCTGCTTTACACATTTGATGCAGTGAAATGGCTACACTGCCGTACCTACCCCGAGCAATGTATTTGGTAGCCTTCAGCTCTGTGTTCAGCTGTGATCGGAAGGTGTGACTCCAGAGTACGGGCATTGATTAGTGACCCTGGTCAGGAAGGCCTGAGGAGTAGAGAATCGCAGGCGCGTGAGTGAAGAGAGGGCATGTGCCGCTGCGGTAATGACTATGATTCTGCCAGCTCTTGCCCCCCTCCCTGTGTGCTGTGACCAGGGCCTAGATTCAGCCATTAGCTCTCCCTGCCAGGGCAGGCGCCGGCCGGATGCCGGCAGGATCCTTTTATCCAATTCCTGCTGCCGCCACAGGAGCAATCGATTGGGTTCTGCAGTGGGATTCTGAGCTCTAGTGCAGCAGTAGCAGTTAGCACGAAGAAATGAGCCGCAAGGCCCCTGCTCGCACTGCCAATCTTCTCATACAATACCCTGCTGGGAAGGGAAATTCATCAGGCTCTCCTTATATCCAACCACTGAACTACCTCAACAGACATTTCCCCCCCCCATTTTTTTAAAAGTACACTTCTCACTCCAAACCCATCCTGAAGTCACTCCAAACCCCACAAAATTTAGTGTGTAGAAAGAGTTAGGCTAATCTTAACCAGAGTGAGGCGCTGAAGGGTGCCAATGCACAGGGCAGAGTGAGGTGCCACTTTCATATATTTCAACAGAAACTTCTGTAATTGCTCAGTCTCACTTTACTCAGATCCCCACACCAGCCACATGTCAGACAAAAAATTGGCAGGCTGGCTTCTGGAGCAAATCCTTTACAAAAATACAGGAAGCAAAAGAGAAGAGAAATGATATGAAGAATTGGAATGAGAAGCAGGTTTGTCTTTGTCTAAGTGGGATGTTTCTCTGTCAATTTAAAAATAACACTTAGTCCAGCAGTCACCCACTTTACCGCCTGTAACCATAGAAGCATTTCTGTGGGGTAGCGATGGATGGGGTAGCTCTTGCTGAGAAAACTGCCTGTTTGAAGACGATGAAAGGGGGAAAAAAATAACTAACCCCAAAAAGAAAAGTGGGGGGAAACCATGAATTCCTGAATCCAATTTTGGGTTTCAGGGCAGTGCAAGCTGCAGCAGTAGCAGCTGGCTTCAGTAATGGGGTTATAGAAGCGACCTGCAGGGTTGGGGGTCAGGCCATGTAGACTTATGTGCATGTGTGTGAGAGAGAGGGAGATAGGCGGGTGCCTTAGCTATCACACTCACCCTCAGGCACTACAGCTTAACTGGGCTGCTGCAGGTTGTTTTTATAAGAAGCCCTTTTTGTTCTGGAGTCCTCTGGTTTTCTGTTTCCATGTGTGTGAAGCCCACTGGTTGGATGGGAGGTCAAAAAGGGATAATTAGAGTCTTAGAGTCTTTGACTTGAATTACATTTTATCAAAAAAGTCTCAAACATTTGAATGTGATTAACAAGGGGGGTAAATAGATTTGTCCAGAAGATGATTGACTCAAGCATAAGCATCCTCATTAAACTTGTCATTAAGCTCATCCAAATGCTAATATCTTAACCCAAATTAACATCCCAGTGTTAATTGTCTGCTGCAAATGCATATTCAACATTTTATTTGAAATTGTCCCAGTGACTGACCTGGTTGGTACCTGCTGATCCTTGGACAGACAGACTGAACCGGCGAGCTTCAATAATCAACACGCCGTGGATTTGTTTAAGATTACCGTATTACCATAATTAAGGGCTTATAATAGAATGTGCTAATTGCATTTTTTGTTGGCGAGGGCATGTTTCTTAATGGCTCATTAGTCCAACAGAACATTGGCAGATGTTTTCTTCTGAGTAGAGGCTCACTTTTCAGTGTCCACGATACCCCAGAAATTTCAAAGGGTGCTTGTTCAATATCACTGGACTACCAGCTGATATAAGATCTTCACTTGCCAGAGAATATAATGCAGCTCTGTTTGTTTGTTTGCTTTTGGGAAGGGCAACTCTGTTTACCTTTTATAATTTAGCATCAACCTATTTCCTGTCATTTAGGCACATCTTCTTGTCCTGTACTGTCTCATTTGTGTTTATGAATAGAGTGGAAATTGGAAGCAATTTAAACTCTGATGGGGTACGGTTAATTGGATTTGAATTACATTTGAAATGCTCAATTTTGTCTATTTTGTGTTTGTTATTTGAATTTGTAATGAAAAAAAAACTAAAAAGAGTGCAAATAAGAACTTAGCCACTTAGGTGTTTGTTTAAACAGTTGTTTTCAGACAGTTTGGGGGGGTTTCTGTGAACAACCACCTAGTTCTTGCACCTAATGATGAAATCTAGTTCACTTTTTGAAACACCTTTACTCACAATATTTTTTTTTTGTACTTTTTTTTTGCTTGTTTGTGTCTCTGAAGCAACAGTTAACTCCTCAGTCTTGTAGAGGTGATACAGATTTAAGGGGCAGCTTTGATAAAGCCTGTCTGATTCTGTAATCCACCTAAATTTCTCTTTCTTTCTTCATCACTAGAACAGTGAAAACAACATGCACTTGCAAGGTCCTTCATTAGGACAATTTTGTTTGTTTGGCAGCTGCGTCACCTGGGCAATGATGAGGTGCACATTGTGTGGTCTGAGCACACCAGGGACTACAGACGTGGCATCATTCCAACTGACTTTGGAGACGTGCTCATTATTATCTACCCAATGAAGAACCACATGTATTTCATCCAGATCATGAAGAAACCTCAGGTAAATCC
>JAVKLF010000002.1:13049238-13067648 GCA_034783495.1 Millerichthys robustus | reverse complement strand
CCAATCTATCAGGAATTTTGCCCTGTCCCTAGTCTTTGACATAGATTAATAATTTGTGTCCTAATTAATTATTTCATTCAAGTAATCCATACATAATTGTTATTCCTTTTTAAGTTGTTCATATGAAAAAGCATATAGCGGTGACTTGGTCTTGGATTATTTTTACATAGATACTCAATGACATTAGAGAGACTAGTAGGAAATTGCAGTCCCCAAAGGTTTTAGAACTAAAGTCTGGTTTCTCAGTATCGTTGGTAGGTCCTGGTTCAAAACTATGAAATCTACAATGAAAATGAGACTAGGTATTGTTTGCATTCTAGCCAATATAAAGACTTGGAGTTAAATTAATTGGTTAAATTGTCACATAAGTTAAAAAGTTTGGATTTTTTAAAAAGTAGAGTAGAGTCACTGCTCCTCTAAATCAAGACTGTCATTTGAAATGATTCAGGCATCTGGAAAGGATGCCTTCTGGACACTTTCCTAGGGAAGTGTTTTGGAGTTGTACCACAAGGAGGCTTCAGAGCAGACCCAAGAGTTGTTAAAGAAATTATGTGTTTTGGCTGGCTTTGGAACACCTCAGAATTCCTTCAAATAAACTGGAAGATGGAGCAAGGAAGATTTGGGAGTCTGTGTTCAGGGTGTTGCCCCCACAGCTGGGACAGACAGATTACTGGGTTCATGGATCGATTCATTTAAATGATCAAGTAGACCCAAATGAGTCATACATAATGTGTAAATGTAACAGACAATCAATTGTTTTTGTGGTTGTTTTTATTGTGCCACTCTCATCCAATCCAGAACAGTGGCAATACAATAACTTAGTTGATGGTTCTTTTTACACCAAATGTAGTTCTGCAAGCTATATTCATCTTTAGTTTGGGAAATGTAGTCTAATGACCAAAACTCTTCAAATACTGTATGTTGACTGAATTTGGATGAAATTGGGCAAAACATTTGGCCTTTGGGCTGAAGATGATGATGAATTTGTTGTAAAGTGCTCACCTTCTGAGCAGCTTTTAGTCAAGGATTCCTTTTTGAATCCATGATGCATAATCGTCCCTGCTGGCTGTGTGTGTTTAAAGGCTCAATTTGTTTCAAATGTGTTGAGTGTGTGTCAGAGGCCAATGGTGGTGTGAGGACTTTTGTCAGCAGGGAGACTGAGAAACACAAAGAGTCAGCCTGCTCTGATTGTCAGGATGCTTCTCTCCAGAGACACCAGTTCAGAGGTCAAAATGGGCTTATTTTATTTATTTATTTCAAACTGCTTGTTTACATAAAGGGTGTTTGTGTGTGTGTCTCTGTTACACACTGTTTGTGTGTGAGCATCCAAATTTGTCTCCATATGTTTGGTTGCTTACAGTAGAAAATGAATCCCAAAGGATGTGTATTTTCAGAACGTGTCCCCATGGATGGAAATAGAAAAGGATCCTAGAAGATTGTTTGGAGGGATTGGCTGATGGTGTCCACCAGGAATGGGACAGCTTTATAATGAACAGCCATCTGAGACCTTCATTCACCTTGAACATGGGCCACTGCAGCTGCCCTGACATTGGCTTTGATCCGCAAAGATGCTTGACCCCCACCATTCCCCCAAAACTACCTCCCTGCCATCTGGACAGCACGCATGCATATGTATACATAGCATGTGCACACACCCACAGATGCATATGCATGTACACGTATGCTGCCCCAGATACACATGCGCATATATCTATACAGGTATGAGTAGGAGGACTTTGTCAGTCATCATCGCACTTCTGCACTCGAGCCATCCATAAGTCACTATCGTTATAAGTCATGACAAAAGAGAGAGAGGAGCAGCCGGAAACAACATGACAAATGATCACTTCTGCTCATACTCATCATACAAAATGTGGAAATGTTATAGACAATAAATTGCATTTGTGCTTTCCTTTTATTGCTGCCACTCTCCTCCCACTGTCATAACTCCATAACAACCTCCATATCTCCAGGTGTCTGTGTTCTAACCAAACATGTTTTGCCTTTTATTTTTCTTCTTACCTTCCTGGAGGCTGCTACGCTCCATAGACATTACATTGGTTTCCCAGTATTCTTCCTAATAGGAATGCAGCCACTTGGAACGTCAGGGTTCCATAGAAATTCCCAAAGTGGAGCAACACAGTCTGCTCTCAGTCCTTTTTGCCTCACATGTCGGTCCAGTTCAGCTGCAAATGACAGTTATGTCACGGGTGGCTTGAGTTGCAGTCCTTTTGTGGAAGCGTAGACCTATCTAAATTTTCTCTTTTTGTATTTGTCATGGCATACGACATAGTTAATTTACCTGTGATAGAGTAGTACAGTTTATTGGGAAGACTATCATATTTTAATGGAGTATTTTTAAATGCTGTGATAGTCTAGCATGTTTACCAGACACTCACCATCTGTATCTTTTTTTTTTTTCTGACAAAACTAGGTCATAATCAACCAACTTGGTGTCCATGACATGGACAAGGTCTTTGCGTCACTGTTCTAGATGTGTCCCTTGATTAGGTTAGTGCGAGGAGATGGCAGCATCTGTGCATTTGCAGAGGAACAAGCTGTGCCCATGGATTAGTAATTAGGAACAAGGAAAAATTGAGAGTGGGAGAGGGAAGGCAATATTAGTACTCACTGAGCATCAGGTCAGATTTCTTTGCAGTAATTTTTTTACTTGCACAAATAATTGAACATTCACTTAAGCTGATTATACCTCTCACTCTCACACATCCCCATAATACCTTAGATTAGTCTCCCTTACTTACTACCCATCTTTTGCCACCATTTCTCAACATGTTTTGCTCCTTTCTGGATAATCCCACAGCACGTCCATGTTATTCTTTTAAGGTTTTTCTCCCATCCCTCCCTGTAATCCATTTGTCTAACTTAGATGGAGGGCAGCGGAAGGAAGTAGTGGAGAAGAGGCGTGTGTCAGAGTCAGGGAGCGTCTGCTCCAGCTGGAGTCAATATTTGTTTTAGGAATCTCAATAACAGGCCCACAGTCATCTGCATCTCTGATAATGGACTGCCATATGGCTCTGTTGACCCACGCTGTGCTGAGACTCACTCTGTCCCCATCTTTCCTTGTTTTTCATTTATCAGCTTCCCTCCAAGTTGTTCCATCGAGTCCTTCTTTCTTTCATATATATATATATATTTTTTTTTCTTCTACTTATCACCTCTCTGGGCACATTTTGTTATTTTTACAAACACCCTTTCTTTTTACCCATCATCCACTAAACCCTGGATGTGACCCGCCACACAGAGCTGTGACCTGTGTTACCATAGCAGCAGAGCCTGGGATGTCCTCTCTTTGTTCACCACAGTTTCCAGCAAGTGACAGAAAACAGTGACGTTGCATGTTTGGAAGACAGATATAGAGCACATTAGGAAGTGCTTTTACGTGCTTAAAGTCATGCTGCTCTGCAGCTCTCCTGTGAAGAATAGTCAATTAGTTACACTGTATTACTTAGCAGGTCTCACAACTCACTCATTTATTTATTTTTAGATGGTCGCCTTTCCATTTCTTATTTCCTGCTTGGTCTGTGCAATGTGAAACTTTTTTTCTCGTTTCACTGGTGAGTTGAATTTCGAGTTTGTCCGAGACTCTTACTTTTAAAGCAGAATAACTAAAGAAATGACCAGTGTTTTGATTTCATTCTAGTATTAACCAAGTACATTTTAGGAGCATTATTTACCTCACCCTCTGTCCATTTTTGTTCATTACCCTCAACAGCTTGGCTTGTTGTACCCTCTGGTGTCTCTCAGCACAGGTGCCCGTCATCCCTGCTTCGCCATGGTTCCCCTCAAAGCCATTGGTCATGGCTGCCTTGGCCCCTGCTGTGGCGGCATGTGCCCACCGCCGGCGCCTTGCCCAGTGACTGTCTTGTCCTATCTATCTAACCCAGACCAGCGCCCCTCGGCACAGTCCAGCCTATCTCAGCTTAGCCTGGTACATCCTTGGCGTCAGCAACAGCCTAGTTTCACTCCACCCTGGCAGCCATCATGAGATGAGGTGGGGGGTGTGGGGTCATCAGAATTCAATAACTAGTGGTTCTTGCATCTGTCAAGTGATTAATAGAGAAAATCAGACTTATGCTCAGGTATGTGCACACCTATACATTATACAGTCTCATCATCTTTAAAATCATTATCTCATCAAATAGTCCCTTTTTTTACTCTAGTGGTTCCCTACATCATATTTTCCCCAGCACCTGCTTCCATTCCACAACAGACTTAGCAGGAAATATCCATGATAATGCTATGGTAATGGGTATCAGAATGTTTTCTACTCTCACCCAGCAGCCATTTTGTAGGCTTATTTATCTACTTATTTATTGAAGTTTCCCCCATTGCAGATCCATCCATCCATCCTGCATGCTGGCTGTCCAGGCTTCAGTCACTGCTTGTCACTCTGAATTTCAAATGGGTCCAATTTTCCCCCTGATGGCACGGAGAAGTGGCAGGCAGCACATCGGGGAGGGTGGTCCTAGACATGCAGCCTGCAGCGGGGGTTCTGTTGGAGACAAAACAGGAATGAGAGGAGGGTAGTGATGTATTCCTTTTTTATGATTATTTTGGAGACTGGCCTCTGATATTAGTCTGTGTGGCATGGCATGATTGTTCCACCTTTGCTTTTGATGATGGTGGAGCTGCTTTGTCCACTGAATCTATCTCCCATCTTAACAGTGTTATGTTTTTGTATAATTCTGAAATATTTAGTTCCTGCTATATTTTTTTTCCTGTTTACCTATGTTATAGGCAAATGTATCTTGGTGAAAATATATATATATAAACATTTTTATTTCACTTAAGATTTGTTTTTAGGGTTCACCTGTTGCCTTGATTTTGCCTCTTCCTACTCATCTTTTCTTCCTTAACAAGACCTAACCAGTTATGAGGAGCGAGCACTCTACTTGGAGGCCATTGTTCAGAACCACAAAGAAGTTATGACCTTTGAAGACTTTGCATCACAGGTCTTCTCCCCCTCCCCTGCCTATCCAGCAAGTGGAACAGGTGAGAAATAAACCCCATCACACTTCTGTTCTCCATTTTCTCTTCATTGCTTCATACCGACCCTACTTTTTACCTTTCTTGTTTTCCTCCAACATCTTTTTTCTTTTGTTTTTTTTACCTCTTCAGCCACACCGGTCTCTCTTTCTTTACAACACACCTGTTCACCTCCTCCACCTTCTTTGTCCCCTCGTCTTTAACGCCTACACTCACTGATGAATATCAAACAACAGGCCCTGCCTCTTCATACGGTCCGACTGACTTCAAACACACGGTTTTCTCCACTTCCTCAAGCCCCACTCAAGCTACTTTGTTCATCTTTTTCCCCTCTTTCTTTTTAAACTGCATCTTTCCATGCAATTACCTCCCCGTGAATATAAGCAGCCTCTTAAATGGCAGTTTCAGAGTGCTTGTTTTTATTTGTATATCTGTGTGTTTCCTCATGAGCTCACACACTAACACTTTAAAGATCTGACCGACAAACAGCAGCAGCTCACGGATGTCAGCACAGCCCTCTTATCAGTTCATGATGAATAGGATGGAAAAACGTGTCTTATCTTGTTCTTCCTACTCGTACCAGCTCTGATCGATCTGCAACAGCACCAAAATCAATACAAGATTGCACTTTTCTACTCTATTGGATCCCGACTCACATTCTGTTTTGACAAGGAAAGCACTTCACAATACTACACTGAAGATGTCATTTTCAAATATGTCAGGGCTTATATCCTTGAAAGGTGCTTTAGAGTGTATGCAACATATTTACTCTGTATGGACAAGTGAAAATTACCTGCCTTGCTTTTTGTTTGTGTTTTCTGTGTTGGACTTTCAATACTTGCAGGTGTTATATTCAGGCAGTCAACAAGTTGTCAGTCACATTTCCATACCTTTGGTCAAGTTCTCCTGCAGAAGTGTAATATATCTTTCAACAGCCAAAAAACAACAAAAGAATATATATGTGTATATATTATTTATGTCTGTGAAGCTGGGGCACTTAACAATAAATGGGTTTAGTTTTGTTTGTTTTGTTTTAACTCATAAGGACTGTCTGTGTGTCAAATTTGTGGAAGACAATTTTTTTCAGATGTGGCAGTATTTGTGTTTTGTGTATTCAAACATCAAGATGAATTAGTTTACAGTATTTCTTAACTGCAAATATCACATGTTTATCTCTGTAGATTTTATACTTTGGAAAATATGCATCTGAATGTGTTTTTACTATTGGCTGTCATGCCTGAGACTTGTGGGTCATCAGGCGGAATAAACAAGTCTGCCTTAACATTATAACCACTGATCTCTGTGGGATCTACCAAAACAATTACCAAGAAGAGCACTGTTTCATTTGTTATGGCAATGGACAGCACTGACAGTCTGTAAAATGGTAAATGGCCGGAACTTGTACTCTGACATTGTAATAATGGTTCAGGAATAGATTATAACCCCAATATGGCTGAGGTGTTGTTTTGGCTTTTCAATTTCCTATATGTTCAAACGTCAGTGGGATGTGCCAGATTAATCAAACAAATTAATCTAGAATCAAGTATTCGATTTTTGAGGCATAGCACCAAAGACCTCCACAGACCTTCATAGATCTGGTGGATCCCGTGCTTCAACAGACCAGGACTGTTTGAATAGTATTCCAGTGGTCATAATGTTGTGGTTTATCAATGTACAGGCTTAATGTGCTGTGATGGCTGACCAGCTGCTTTCCGTCTTCACTTTTCTAAAATGTGCTAGACCTGAAGAGTGTGTGAGTGTGTCTCTACACGTGAGTTTGTCCATCCATAAGCCTGTGTGTCCATCCTGCTCTGGCTGGCTTTGCTGCCACTAACATGTCATTGTCATCCATGCTCCATGACAGCGTGCAGGCGTTGGCCAGGGATGGTTTGGGACACGGAGTACCCCTGGGCCAAGCTGGACTGTAAGACTGCCTGCTTCCTTTATACTCGGCATGACGCCCAGCCTCTGCACCATAACATCCATTCTTTTAGATTTCTGTGAGCCTAACGTCATCATGTAATAAAAGTCTGTGTTCAATTTAGCCCTCCTATACAGGTTTTGTATTCAAATACAAGTCCTGCATGATGATTTGTATAAAGGAACCCCCGAATGTCATCAATTTGCTGTAAGGCTTTAAGCTGACTTCAGTCATCTGTTTATTATTTCCTCTAGCAGTGGTTCCCAAAGTGGGGGGCTCGTCCCCTAGAGGGGGCGTAATGGTGCTTTGAGGGGGGCATGGCACTGAATGGAAAAACATGAATGCTTAGACACTGCTGGCATAATGGACAGGTTTTTGACAGGGCTCCCACTTACACACTTATTATTATTACCATTATTACCATTATTTTGTTGCAACCTGTAATTTATTTCAGCTAACTTTTATTAGTTTAATTGATCAAAGAAAGATGAGGTGGTAAATAAACTGCAATGGAGTTTGAAAGAAAATACCTGTGTGCCTGGTTGAATATTGTTTGTGATTCCACTTCAGGTAGTGACAGAATCATGCAGAATTTATTTATAACCCAGAAAATGTTTGGGAACCACTGCTCTATAGTATCAACAACATGCAGCGTCAGCATCACGGCTTCGTGCATGAGCTAGTCCATCCACCTCTCAAACTCCATCATCGGTGCTCTGTTCTTGTGTTACACTTTACACTGCTTGCTCACTTTTTCGTCTTTTTTTTGTGTGTGTGATTTTGTGGTCATTTACTGTACTTCTTAAAGTGATTAACCACACAGGAGAAACCAACAGTTCTCTCTGGATAAAATGACATAAAAGCTCCAATGACCCTTGGAGGTGCCCCAGCATCTTTTACTCTTTCACCCTAAGTACTTCTCTACTCGTAACATTGGTGGTAAATGTTTCGAAGCTTGTTGTTTCCATGTGAACTGCACACCATTTGTGCTTTGGCTTTCAAAATGGTCTTACTTTTTTAAAATCTCTGTTATTAGGTGCCATCAAACATCAAAGTACCTCCAGAAAAATACCATTTGTTAATTAACTCATCATCCCAAATGAGTTAACTCTGTTTTTTTTAAAACCTTCAAGGTAAAACTAACTTAACCACCACACACGCTGTCTGAAGTTCCCTCCATGAAACCGCAGAAAGAATTCTCAGCAGCGTTGTGTTGTGTTCTGCTGCTGTTTTGTTGTTCTTTCTCACGTGATTATCTACTCTGTTTTTCCCTTTTAGATTAAAAAATATCTGTAAGGTCCAAATGCTATATTTGGTGAAGGTAAGCCCCAAGTCTGACCAGAAGTTTTGTTTTGGTCCAGCTGCCTACTTACCCTTCACTCATTCACTAATCCTGGCTGTTTTTCCCCAAATGCGCCTTTTTCATTCAGTACTAACCAAACTTTATTTACTGAGTGCTCTTACAAATGCAAAAGGAAAGAGAATTCAGGCTGTTTATTTGGGGGTGTCCTACTGTTTAGACCAGGCTGGTAATTGAGAGTGATGCACGGTGGCGACAATTAGCACCTGACTAAGTAGCAGCATGAACAATACGGCTACACTTCTGGTCCTCGCTTCTGCATGTGGTGCGCCTTTATCTCTTCCCCCAGCAAACACTTTTCTTCCCCCCTCCCCTGTCCCTCCACATACCCCTCCTCTTCATTTCCTCCTGTTGGAGTGTGCCTGTTTGCCTGGGGCAGACTCTGAGACTAACACCTGCCGCACTGGAAGACGTCTTTGTCATCTAAAGCCTTGTTTGAACTGCTGCGGCGGGGACCAATGAGATTTCAGGGCCTTCTAAAGACTCCCTTCGTTTTCTTTCTCTCTGTTTTTCCCTTCTTCTCTCCATCTGGAATTAACGTGACTGTAAAGACGTTTTGGCCGAGTAAAGAATGAGGGAGGCATGTTTCGAATGGGAACAATGATGGCACAGTGTTATTTTTTATGGTTGGGGATATCTTTTCCCGCTTAGTCACTTACTAGTTAATTTCATTTTTACAAAAGTAGAAGCTACCAGTCATTTTAGTGCCACAGCGGGAGCAATAACTGTTAGGTGCAGCATGTTTTACTGCCACAAAGGGAAATTGAGTGGGTATTCCCTTTCAGTTTATGGTAAGTGTTTACACTAGATGTGTTTTGTGTTTACTGTTGGAATGAATATAGTGTTCAAAAGGTCGCCCACATTTTTAGCTAAGCCCATCCCTTTTCTATATTTATATGTAGATTTTAGGATCTACAATTGGACCTTTCATCGCCCCTGTAGCCCTTTACAATGCACACACCCAGTGTTTCATCTGTAGCCCGGCCTCCTCTCCCAGCGAGCCGCGGTGCTGGATGCTGCCCGGTGTCCAATGTGCTGCAGCGTTTGTTAGTCCCGCCATCTGCCATTCCTTTTAGCCGCTGCAACTTGAGATGCCTCCGAAAAATGGCAGGAAATAAAAGGATAGGAAAGAAAATAGGCAAGCAGATGCCATCTCAACAAAGCAGAAAAGTTGTTTAAACTCGAGGCATGGGGGCCAAGGCAGGCAGGGGGCGCGTAGTTTGGATTTGGTCAGGGGCACAGCGAGGAAGTCGACGTTCACAATACTTGATTGTCCTCAACAGCATTTCATGCCCACCTCCCAGCTTAATACTGTTTGCCATCCCGTAATCTATGATGGGACATTTTTGTGAAAAGGGACGAGGTTTGACAATGGGAAGGCTCCAATATTCACAACAAGAGCGTAATGTGTAATTTTACTTTCATTCAAAGCACTCTGCCATCATGCTGTGAACTGGATACTTTCTTTTTACCTGCAAAGGTTGCCTATCTGTTTGCATCATATAAGCGCCTAAAAAAAACTTGGGAATAAAGTTTGCTTCTCTTTTAACAAGCTTTGCTTTTCTGCAGCTGGTGAAAAAAAGCATGTCATTTCTCAAATGTTTCATATGCTCTCATAATTCTAGTTAATCTCCATAAAAATAATTAACGTGTTTCTTTTATATTTTGGGAGTTTATGTTGTAGTTTGTGGGTTAAAATCCAATGATGGTAATCTTGGGTTCGTGTGGAGTCGGAAGCATGGCAAAGCATGCTGGGATAAACAAAGCTTCAAATCAAGCTCTGTTAAACTGTCAGATATTCTTATTTTTTTCTTTTCTTCTGTCTTCACTCCCTCTCTCTCAGGATCTCTGACTGGCAGCGTGAGCACCGAAGGTGGAAATACCACCACAACAACGGACTCCATGGACCAGGTGTCTCCCACAATGCCCCGCTCGACAAAGCAGAGAGTTTCAGGAAAACTCCGCAGATCAGCGAGCGCTATAAGCAAAGCTTCAAACTGAGCTCTTTAATCGATCCCTTTTTTTTTTTTATTTCCTCGCCCTCGAGTGAAGCATTTAAACTGTTCTTAAAGAACCTCCACACACCCAGCTGTGACTGCAATGTGGGTTTTTTTGTTATTAGCGTGTGTTTTTTTTTCTTTTTCCTGTTTTGTATTGTTTCTTATCAAACATAACTGGAGCATGTTGTAATTTTTTCGTTCAGTTTGCTGTCTGTGATTTTGCTACATTTCAGTTTGTTTTGCTGCATTATTTCAGACGGGCATGAGGCTAAACTATGTGGGTCCAACAGCATAGGATGACTTTATTTACCTAATGGAAACTGTGATGTAAATGTACTTTTTATTCTAATTTTCTAGGGTGTTGTCAAGGCACTAGAAAAATCAAAGTTCTTACTATAGTAAGGGAATGGGAGACTACTTTAAGCTTGTTTGTTTTGTCTCGTTTAATTCAACACTTAATCTAAAGAAGCACTGAATGACATAGCCAGTGCTCAAACTGCACATGAGATTAGTGTCCACTTATAGTTATGTCTTTCTTTTCATCTCTTTTTGCATCTGTCGCTGTCCGGTGCAGCAGATACCGTTTCAGGTAGTGACCGAATCATGCTGAAGCTGTTCTGCCCTGTAGCACCAGTTTGGGAAATGTTGACGAAGCATCTTCCCACACTGGAAACAAAGAACGACTGATGCATCAGGAAACGCCGCCCCGAGTTGCTTTTTACTCGCTGCACTACTGCTCAGATAACCTGCGCACAGTCCGAGGATTTTTCTTTTCTGTCTTTTTGAGAGGACAATCGATGATGTCTTTCTAACTTGAGATAAAATTAGATTTGTTTTTGTATTTTTTACCTCTCTCAGATCCCTTTTTAAATGAATTCCAATAGATTTTGCCATGATTTGATTTATGCAACTCTTCTGGAATGAGAAAAGACTGCATTTGTAATTGTTTTCCGATGTCATTAACTTGGGCTCGTGTCCGGTAATTGGATAAGTTCCTGCTGTCTTTTTCCTCTGCTACCAGTTTCCTGTCCTGTGAAGCTAAAACATCGACATTCCAACATTCCCAACTTACCAACGTTTTTGCACTCACTTATCATTAATGTTGAATGTTCTACTTAGGATTCTTATGGCGCTGAACTTTAGTTTTTGTCTATATTTGCTAGACTTTTAGAATTAGAGATGATTACTTGATGATGTCTTGTTTTTATGTGTTCATATGCTGTTCGATGGGGGGTGGGGAGCACCAGAGCCTCAGGTA
This sequence comes from Millerichthys robustus, assembly GCA_034783495.1. Lineage (NCBI taxonomy): Eukaryota > Metazoa > Chordata > Actinopteri > Cyprinodontiformes > Rivulidae > Millerichthys > Millerichthys robustus. Next base: position 13,056,102 of record JAVKLF010000002.1, on the reverse strand, counting down.
AAAGGGTATCCATGCACTGGTGTGTGTGTGTGTGTGTGTTTGAGTGTGTATTTGTATCTGAGAGTTTTTTGCTGAGCCTGTCTGTCTTAAAAAGTAGGATAAAGTCCCCACACTACTAAAGCACCGCCTCCTTTGTCAAATTAGGTATATTCTCTAGACAAACACGATCGACCTGCATCACATTTCCTCTTTTGCAGCTGAAAACAAAGTGCTTTCCTCTCCCTGCGTCTCTAAAGGTCAGAGTCTTGTGCCTCCCACAAAAACAGCAGATGCATTTAGAATGTTTTCTACCTTTATCTGTGCATTGAGTTGAGTAGCATCAGCTCCTCTCTTTTTTTTTCCCATGATGCTCTTCCCATGTGGCCTCCTGAGGCCCCGAGGTGGAAAGGGGGAGGGGGGTCCGGGTGTAGATGGCATGCCAGTGCTGAACTCTCACCAGCCCTCCTAGCAACAACCAGACCGGCGCTCTCACTCCTCCAACCTGCCCGCTCAGGTTGTCATGGTAGCCAGGTGTCTCTCCCCCCAACACACACTCACACCCTCTGAGAGCTCCACCCAAGCTGCAACACTATCCCCATCTGTTGCTCCACCATGCCTTACCCAGTTTCTGCCAACATCTCTCCTCCTTTTGTTTGTTCGTTCCTCCAGCAGAATATGAGGAGTGCAAACAGCAGGAGGTCCGACGGTCCTGTTTGTGCTTTTTGTGTTTTAACGAATGTACAAATATTTTTATCTGATCGCCAATCGAAGGAACCATCCATGATGTCGATCTAAAGATTGTAGGTTTTAGAAATTGTCTGTTGAAGGGAATTATTCTCCCCTTTTAGTAGCTGGAGATATTTGGACCAAGATTGTTTGTCTTATATTGTGAAGAAAATTAGTCTTAGTCTTGATAGGGTTTTTTTCCCCCACTTCTTGTTTTAGAAATCCTTGTACATTGTGTCAAATTTGAGGGCCTCGTTTGCCCTTTTAATATAAATCTATTAATGCCTGTAATATAATCTTTGTACCTATAAGAGCAAAAAAAAGCTTGAAATTTTCATCCTGACTTGTCAACATATCAAACTGTTTTTAATGACCGAAGTCCTGCTACCTTCACTAGAAATGTGAAAATTGAAACATTTCATTAAATCATTTTGAAATTTTGCACACGGTTTGTTTTTGTTTTTTAACGCCGAATTATATGCTTCTGATTTAAAGTTGGGGTTTTAATGTGTGCACTCAAGATGTCGCCGTTACTGTGGGCTTTCTGACCCCAGCCCGGCTGTGCTGGCAGCAGTGGGGGTAACCTGACCCTCCTCCCATCTGTCTCCCCTGCTGCTCAGTCCTACTTAGAGGAGGCCGGCGTAATGGAACCTCACCAGGAGGTACAGGTGCAATGGTTGCAGCACCTACAGGTGCTCGGCCTCTCCCGAGCCACATAAAGACGCAAGAAAAGCACTTGACCATAATTGGAGCCCTGAAACTGTGTGTGTGAGAAATAATCCTAATGTTACCTCATTTTCACTTGGCTCAGCTCCGCTCGCCTCAGTCATTGACTTTAGATACCAGGCTGACACTGTGGTGGCGGCGTCATTGTGTTATACTGTCGGATGCGGCCCTTTTTTACAATTCACTGTTGCCTCAGAGGAGAGTTACTCTCATTTTAAAAAGTTTGTTGCTGACATTTAATAAGCAGAGTATAAAACAAAGCAATCTGCAAAAGTAAGTAAAGTTAGGTGTGTTGTTTTTTTTTTATATATATATATTCTGCACTGACATTTCTGCCCTGAAACATCCTAAATCAGGTCTAATGCAAAGAAAAATTGAGCTACTATTGGGTTTTTATTTTTTTTTAAGCAGACAGATGTTTTACTGCTCCAGAGGTGAGATCTGATCCGCCACCTCTTTGTCCTGCTGTCATGTCCTGACATGGTATTAGGGAAGGAATTTATGAGAAGGCTCTAAGTGCTTCTCTGTGGCCGCGAAACGGCGTCTCTTGAGCCTCTGTAGCAATGATTTACAGAAAACCAGTCTGATAAACGAGGGTCTGAATGCAGCCTGACGTTTGTTCTTCCAGGATTTAATTGATTCCCTTGAAAAAAGTACTTTTACACTTTGTAAATGGAGCAAGTTGTAACTTTATTCAAACTTGATTGTGACCTCATGAGGCCTGCAGACCTACACTGTATTATTAATTTTTAAAGTTCAATTTAATTTCAAATATAGAATTAGAATAAATGTAAGTTCTAATAGGTTTCTAAATCAATGCTTTAACTTGTGTTCTACTTAAAAGTTCCTTAAGATTGATTTATGTAGTAGAATGTTTTAAATTATTTTTAGGGTGCAAAAGTTACAATTTAGACAAGATTTGTTTAGATCAACATTTTGCACTAGTGTCTCGTTTTATTAATTAGTAACGTTTTTTAATGAAGTTCCACTCTGAGACGGCGTCCTTTTGAAAATATTTTATTTGATAGACACCAACGATATGCACATACAATCAAAGCGCTATAAAAGCCAACATTTAAGAAAAATAACTTGTCCTTAAAAAAGATTGCATCTAAGGTAAGAGCTTCACGTTTAATTTTTTCCTTTTTCTTTTTTTAAACAAAGATTTCAAGGTTAAAACCCGACCCACAACAATTATCACAACTAATTAAAAAAAATTAAAAGGAGAAAAAAAAAACAATTTATTAAAGGAAAAACAAAAAAACATTTTGGCTGTACGACATGTAAACTGCCAGAACAATTCACAGGAATGAAAACAAAATCACAATAAGTTACATAAAATAATTAGAATAAATAAATAAATATGATGAAAAATATTGCAACAATCTTCAATAATAATAATAATAAAATATGTGCCAGCAATCAAAATTAAAAACAATCTATGTTGACTTTTTTAAGGCAGTTATACAGCGAGATTTGGATGTATGTAGGCTATTTCAGACTAGATTTATCTGTATTCTAAAGGCATTTGTGGTTCTACTAAACAGTGAATTCTTCAGTCACACTTTTTTCCTCCACCAAGACAAAGTTGATAAAGTCACATCATTCACAAACCGGCATAAAGCTACAGAGATGTTGCAACCAAGTTGGTGAATTCAGAATTTCTTGAGGAAAAAGAAGGATTTCTGAGAATTTAAAGACGTTTCTTAGGTCTAGAAGCTATCATTGATGTGCTGTCCTAGAAAAATATCCTTTAACAGTCAAACTAACGCTTTGTATTTTTTTTTCTTCACTTGATAAACTAATTTGAGAAATACAATCTCAAAATAGGCCTATTGGAATATAGAGACAAGCATTCAACAATCACTGATTGGCATGGAAAAGACACCACTTAAACATCAAACAGCCCTGCCTTTCATTGGCCTGAAGTTATGGCAGAATTTTTTTTTTCTTTTTCTTTTTTCTTTCCTCCTAACCCAAAGCCACTTTACTTCTCTTTCTTATTTTCTAATCTCTCCCCCTCCATCCAAGGCACAAGTTCTGTCTTCAGCAGGCGGGCCGCACCGGCATTTGCAGCAGAATCACCTGCCGGTTCTCCGAGGGGTGGCACTTGTTTATGTGCCTGGTGAGCCCCGGTGAGCTGTAGAGGGTGGCGGGGCAGTACTTGCACGGGTAGATCTGGGAGGAGTGCATGAGGCGCAGGTGTCGCTCCTGGCTGGCCCTGCTGGTGAAACTCTCTCCGCACACCGGGCACAGCAGGCAGTCCACCGGGCTCAGATTCAGGGGGCTTTGGTTTGACGCGTCCTCTGCGGATGCTGAGGAGGAGGAGGAGGATGCTGAGGAGGAAGAGGAGGAGGAGGAGGGGGCTGACACAGGAGCCTGCTCTGCCGCTGCTCGGTCGCTGGTTTGAAACCCGTGCTCCTCCAGCACCTTCTTCTGCAGCACCTGGTGCCCCATGATGTGTTTTCTTAGGTAGGCCTGCCGCTTAAACCTCCTCCCGCAGTACTGGCAGTCATACGAGCCGTCTTCAGAACCGGACTCGGACAGACCCGGACTCGGGCTGTCCCGGTCACTCATCTCTTTGGCTTCATCGGACTTGACCCCCAACGGTGGCATCTTTCCCGCCTCGGCTTTGATGCCCGGCTGCTGCGCGGGACCGGGGACCGCGGCCGGCGTGCCGGTGGTCCGGGGCTTGTGCCAGCGGCGGTGGGACGCGAGGTTCGCCGGGCAGCTGAACATCTTGTCGCACTCGGGACACCGGTACTCGACTCGGACGATGCGGGAGCACTTGTGCTGAGCCAGGGAGAAGGGGTCCGCGTACGCCTCCTTGCACAGCTGGCACACGAACTCCCCCAGAGGTTTGGACCCGGCGGAGGTCTGCGCCCTCGGCTTCATCTCCACCGGCCCCTCTTTGATTTTCAGCCCGAGCACCGGGGAGGTCGTCACCTCGTCTTCAAAGTTGAGTTTTCTTATGGCTTTGGGTTTCTTTGAGGCGGGTTTGAGTTTGCGCTCTGCTCCATCTGCGGCGGGTCGTTTGTTGGAGACCCGGTTGTTTGGTCCCGTGAGGCTGCTGCTGGTGGTGGTGGTGGTGTTGGTGCCGCTGCGGCTGCTGTTGCTGGTGCCGATCTTCAGGTCTACCGGAGCGTACAGGAGATGCTCCAGGCCGGAGAGGGAGGCGGTTGTTGGGAATGACTCGGCAGAAATCGGCGAGCCCAGATTGAAACTTCGCTCCAAATATTCCCTGTCGTGCTCTTTGCTGATGGGTCGTGTGGGGCTGTAGAGGGCTTGGCACACCGCTTCTGGATTGCCGAACTGGGCCGGTTTCTCCAATCTTGGCACCGGCGCGTCAGCCGCAGTGAAATCCGGCGAGGCTGAGGCGCGGTCCGGACTGGACGCCACGGACATCGGCGGGGAGGGGCCCGTCTGACTCGGCAAGGCAACTGGGGTGAGGAGCTCCTGGAGCTCATCTTCGTCTGAGCGAGTCCTGTAGGAAACATGTGCAGATTTCTTGTTTCTTTTTACCAGGAATCCTTTGGGCATCTTGGCGGGTGACAGCGGAAAGGCACTTCGGGGAGGTGGGTGTAGTCTGAAGTATCCAGGTTTGGTAGAAAATATGGCAACACCAGAATCTTTCGGGACTTTTATCTCCCCAGTATATCGACTCTTCTGTTGCTGAAATGTTTTCGTCTCCAAGGCATAGCTCCACTCTTTTTATGCCGGAATGATGCTATTGTTCTCGCCTCCCCCCCGTCGCAGCATCCCCGACCAATGGGATGAAACCAAGATCCCAGTGGATTTTGTTGTGGGAGGGCTCAGAGTCTGGGTTTGGTGGATTTCGTTGGAGGATGTGCAGATAGCTCAGCAGATGTACTGGCGGTTTATTACATTAATGTGTGCGCGCAGCCCCTCCCCGACAGCGGCACACGCCGGGACCCTCCTCCTTTTACGGTCTGATGGGCCCCTGCCCAAATGCACACGTGCCACTGCTTTGTGGCTCTCCTATGGGGGCCTCAGAGTTGCCAAAAGGAAATGTCCGTCACTGCGCACAATCATCGCAGTTTAGAAATAAGGCGAACTTAAGACAAAAAAAAATGTTTGGCTTCTTTAGGGGTCTGCTGTGATGTTTGGTAAATCAATTCATAAAACAAGTCAGTTCAGATTATGTTTGAGTTGCTTTGATGTGGTGAGCTGTTGATTTGTTCCTACTTTACGCACAGCCTTTTACGCACAAATCAAGGAAATTCTCTTTTATAGGCTAACCTTCTTCAAAATAAAGACCATAAAGGGTGAGCATCTTTATTTTAGGGCACGTGTCTGTCTCGGCAGTTTAACTCCACGTATAAATCAGACATCTCGCTGCATACATAAGTAATAAGAAAGCCCTCTGGTCTTTGGGAACAATAGTCACGTCTGCCTGTGCTTGGATATCTTTTTTCCCCCCTCTCGTTTCAAAGGCAAATTGACCTCTTAACTGTGAAACAGGACTTACGGCCAATCTGGGCCACAGCACGGCGCGTGCAGGGCGGAATCAGGGCTTCAGACAAAAGAAGGCAGCAGCCGGGCCTGAGCTTGGGACATTCAGCAGCTCCTCGGGGTAAAAAGATGGAGCTGGTGTTGTTGTTTTTGTTTGTTTGTAATAAATCTGTGAGAAATGGCCGAAAGAAAAGTTTTCAATTTAGAAGTTTTTGAATCTGAAAGTAACAGTTTAAATCCACAGCTTTGTCTGTGGGCAAACAAACAAAAATAGATTTCTTATCTTTTAAATCAGCTTTAAATTCTGTCTCTTAAATCTTTTATCTTCTTCCTGCGTTTAAAAGCCTAAATGCGGGCCTGCAGGCGACAGTGCGCCACTTGGCAGAGAGTGCACCCCCCACACCTCCGCCCCCACCCTTTTTTTAGTCAGCAGACCAGGGAGGAATTAATCTCCATCGTCGTTCATTGTTCCCCTCATTTGCATAAAGCTGCAGTATGACCAAGTCAAATAATTACACAATCCGAGCTGAGCCGCAGGCCTGCGCCTTCCTTTCAATGGGCCCCTGTGTCCCGGTGCCTTCTCACCTGCTGGAAAACACACCGTTATGTTGTTCAGTTAGAGATTTCGCTCAAACGTAACCAAACATTTACCTGGAAAAGTCAAATGGCGTAAATGTTCTGGAGGTGTTTAAAACTAAACGGGTGAAAGGTTTATGGTGTTTTACTGTAAAGTATTTCTCATGTAATGTTTGAAACATTATTTACCCTTCTCCGTGTTTTATTACTATCTTGGTTTTATTATATTTTATCTCAGATGTATTTATTTTTGCCCCCTCTGCTCTAATTCCTGTTGGGTTTTTTTTCAGTCTGCGCGTCTATTAGTCGTGGTTTGTTGCGACTACACGCTTTGATGGCATTTTAACGAGTCCCCCCCCCGCCGCCCCCCCCCCCCCCCCCCAC
>JAVKLF010000002.1:12983585-12994281 GCA_034783495.1 Millerichthys robustus | reverse complement strand
CCTCATTAATATCAGTGGTGATCTGGTGAAGAGGCATCACTGGGTGCTGAGAACCTCAAGATGTCTTGGACTCTTCTTTTGGCCTAAAGGACCCAGATTACAGGAATGATTAACGCCTCCTGGCAACCACCTCCGGGCATCATGGGTAATATGTGTGTGCAGTGTTTTCTCACTTTGATGTGTCCATTTTCTCCTCCTCTGGCACCTTCTCCTCTTCTTTTACGTCTGTGGAACAAAGAAATAAGCCATCAACCTAATTCCTTTTCTTTATTTAGAAGAAGTCTTTGGAGGAATTGTCAGAACTTAAGAATGACGATGAGATGAAAATGGGGGAAAAAAAAATGAAATCTTAATACCTTTTGTTTCCTCCTCACCTTTCTTCTTCTCCTCTCCCTCCTTCTCTCCATCGGTTTTGGCTCGCTTGGCTTTCTTGTAGCTGGCTGTGTTCCTGCGGCCTCCTTCACCTTCATCCTCGGAGTCAGAGAACTCTTCCTCACATGCTATCCTTTTGTCTTGAGCGCGAACTAACAGTCATCAGAGGACAGGGTTAAATTAAAACAATTCACTGATTTACGACTTTAGCTGAAAGGAAATTGATCCGGTGACTGCGAGAAAGGTTTTTACTAGATATGCGCTTGTTGGGATCTTCCTCCTCATCTCCGCTGTCCTCCTGCACAGCATCTTCTGCGATGGCTTGCATCTGAACACCAGGGGCGTGAGGCAACATTCGCAGGTTTTCAAACAAGCGTTGCCTGAAGAAAAGCATCAATACAGTTACAGAAAAATATATCTCACAATATGGATATTAAATTAGTCTTTAAGAACTCACTTGATCTTCTCTAGGTAGTCATTGGTGTTCTGATTAGTCATGTTGGAGGGGCTGATGTGCAACTTGAAGTCTGGTCCGAAGTACTCAAAGTAGTCATTGTAAGGCAGCTCTGTCAAGTCAAGAAAAAAGATTTATGATTACAATATACTTTTAAAGCTATTTGAGTGGTGGAGCAAATAGCACTTGTAGTCTGCACGTTTAAATGATCTGTTCCAGACAAAATGGAGATTGTAGCACAGAGCAAACTCAGGTGCTTTTCACGGTTCTCTGAACGAGACCCGAAACATCAGTTAGACCTTTTAAAACACTGTTGCTGAGAGTACGGAGAAAGTGTGGGCGCTTGTCAATAAATTTGCAAGTTAAAATGTTCATTTTATTGTTCAGTGTCCTTTCAATTCAGTTCACTTTTGATGGGATGGCTACCTGATGAACTTTAAAATGTGAACCGGTTATTACCAAAAACTTTTTTAAAATGTCCCTCTAAAGTCAAAAACCCAGAGTGTGTCTGAAAAAAGTAAAGCTGTACAATAACATCTTTATACTTTTAGACTCTCTTGTATTAACAGAGTATACTTTTTTTCCATCAGTTTGAGTCCCATGTTTATTATATTTAGTGTCAGAACCACATAAGCAGAAGACACACCATTAGGGATAGCACAATCCAGGGCCACAGCAGTCTCGTACGTCCAGCAGCGAGCAACGTTGCGGATGGTGTAACCACCTCCACCCAGCATCAGCAGTGGCAGGTTGAAGCCCTTTATGTACTCCACACACTTGGCATGGCCTAAGCAAACAGAGACAGAATTAACTTATTAAAAACAGTACTGAAGACACTTAAAATTGATCGTAACATCACAAGTCAATAAACTCTTTAATTCAACATGCCTTTGATGGTGAGGTTAAAGCAACCAAGCCTGTCCCCGGACAGAGAGTCAGCTCCACACTGGAGGACCACTGCACTGGGCTGATACATCTCCATCACTTTGGCCATGATCTACAGAAAAAAAACAAGAGCTATCAATAAGGTTTCTGTGAATGAAAGGAAATCCAAACAATGAAATTACGGAAGTTCTCACCGGTTTAAATATGGCTTCATAAGACTCGTCATCAATCCCATCCCTCAGTGGATAATTCACAGCATAATATTTGCCCTTGCCAGCACCGATGTCCTAAAGAAACCAAGGTTAGCATTAATCAAATATAATGGAACTTACATTTTTAAAGACACAGTCACCAGAGACATACCCGTAGATCACCAGTGCCTGGGAAGTACTCTCCATATTTGTGGAAAGACACAGTCATGACACGATCAGTGGTGTAGAACGCTTCCTCCACACCATCTCCATGATGGATGTCAATGTCAATATAAAGAACTCTCTGGTGGTATCTAAAAATGAGAAGAAAAAAAACATCATTAAATCCAGAATTTTTATGCACTGTTTTTTGGTTCAAAATGACCATTCTAGCATTTATAGAAACTCCTAAATTTGAAGAGATGCTTATATTTCAGGGCAATCTACTCACTTCAGTAGCTCCAGAATAGCCAGGACAATGTCGTTGACGTAGCAGAACCCTGAGGCCTCGGACTTCTTGGCGTGATGCAGACCTCCGGCCCAGTTAATTGCAATGTCCGTCTGCTGCTTGTTCAACTTCACAGCACCGGCTGGAGCACAAGAAAAAATGTGAATTTAGAGCCTTATAAATTGAGCTTGACATTAAGCATATTACTTTTATAGTTATATTAAAAATATCTTACCAACTGAGCCCCCGGCTGAGAGTTGGCAGAACTCAAATAAACCATCAAACACTGGACAGTCCTCTCCCACATTAACTGTAAAATACCCACGCAGAACCAGCATTAGCATTACTCAGGGCTCTATGTAAAGGTTTAAGTAACTGACCAAACTCACATCTCTGCATTTGTTTGCTGTATTCTGACATGTTGTCTGGTCTGATGGAGCGCAAGAACTTGATGTAATCGTCGCTGTGATACTTGGTCATCTCTTCTCCGCTGGCTTTGTGTGGACGCTGCGACACAGAAGACGGATCAGATCTTCAGGCACGCATCAAAAGACAGAACATTTGCATTTTCAAACAGGTTTGATTCGCCATACATAAATCTCCATCTTTCTGTAGAGGCCATAGTTGAGCAGGAGGTTGTGTGTCATGCGGATCCTATGGGGCTTCATGGGATGGCCCTGACCGTAGTAATAATTCCCAACATCACCTAAAGTGGAAGAAAATGCAACAAAAAAATTATAGTTAACACAATGTTTGCATTTGAATAACCAATACAAGAAAAACAAGTGAAAAGAATCACTCTGCTAAACAGACATTAATACAAAAAAACGGAAGTGAAGGAATTTATCAGTCAATCAGACGTTTGTTAGAATTTGCTTAAATTCTCTAGGATACAGAGATCAGTTTTGATATCAAAACTAAACTGCATCATTACCTTTTTGCTACACCGAACAATTAATGTCGATTCGAACAATTTTACCAACTACTGTAAAAAAAACACGAACCTTCAGCCTAAACTGATAACTAATTTCATTGACAATGAACTCACATCCCCATTGTTAGCGCGCTAGCTAGTTGACTAATCCAGCTAAAGTACTAATACCTCAGCAAAGACACATTAAACTGTATTTTCAGAACCAAATATGCCGTAGCCAAGCAAATCAAACATTTTAAGGTGTAATTTTTCTCACATAACGCCAGGCTGACATGATGAGAGCCGACAGCGTCTCATGTTAGCTATGCTAGCTTCGGTTAGCAGGAGGTGAAAGAAAAACTAAAATCTTGGTTGTGCAAAACCCGCCGGAATTCATCCGACAATCCGTCCGTTTGCTGAAATGCATCATGTTGTGTACTCACCATCATAGTAGTAGCAAACTTTTTTCTTTGTTCCTTGAGAAGTAAATGCCATTTGAATGTATTTTCTGTGTTGGGTGGCGTTTTATCGCGCACATACACCGCAGAAGAGGAGGCTACAGCGACCGGAGTTCTATTGAACAGGCTGTAACTCCGGCGGTTGTCCACAGGGGGCGAAAGAGTTCACATAATGAGATCTCTAATTCGAATTTTAGGATCAGATTCAGTATTTTATTGTTCCGTTTTAATTTGCTTGGCTTTATTTTTTCAGTTTGTCACTTTTTTGATTCTGTTTCACAAATTTTGTTTGTATGTTAGCAACAGAAATAACTCATATTTAGCTAAGTATAATTCTGAATTGATAAAAGTAGTTATTGGGTTGTTTTAAATTATTTTGATAATAGGCCTATTTGCACATGACATTTTCGGCTGCTGCTTGTGTTAACCAGCACAAATTAAAAACAAAGATTTAGAAACTAGAGTCATATCTTTTAAATTAAGGTAAAAAAAAATAGCTGCATGTAAATTTAATGAATCAAATATGAGTTCCTCAAAACTTTATTTACTCTACCGAGCTGCATTTCATAAGCGACTCTGGTTATTTAAGAATAACATACTTTATCCTCAGTTATTCTTTGAAATAAAACATTCAAAATGCATTGTTAATTTTGAATATAAAACATGAACAAAATGATTTGTGGTTCATTTTTATGCAAATAGGCTACAGAAAAACACATCCATGAAAAACTCTTTACTTTATTAAACTGCAGAAGTTAAACACAACTGAAGCAAGTATATACATTAAAAAAAGCACCAGCAGTGCAGCTGTTTATTCAGCTACAACACTACGTCTCTAGTTTTAAGATCTCGTTATTCTCTGCTGCGCGTACGTGATCCAGCTGTTTCTGGTCCATGCTTCCCAGAGAATCTTCAGAACTAGTTTGATGCAAAATTCAAACAAAAATGTACTCAAATTTAGATATTTTCAGTTTCAAAACCACAGCATCCATTAGTTTGATTTATTGTAAATCTCTTTTTGGGTCCACTTCTACATCTACTCCTGGTACTGCCTCTCTGTGGCGGTGAAGTAATCCTCCAGCATATTCTTTAGGTACTCAAATGTGGGTCTGTCCGCAGGTTTCTCCCTCCAGCATTCATGCATGATGTTATAAAGCTCATCAGGGCAGTCTTCGGGTTTTGGCATCCTGTAACCCAACTCCAGGTTCTGGATTACCTCTGGGTTCGACATACCTGAACAACAAGTATCAGGGATTAAGACAAATAAAAGACGGGGAAAATTAAAGGCCCATCATTCATTGAACCCAGAGTTTTAAAATAAATATTATAATGAGAGGGGATGGAGTTATAGCTGTTTTGAACAAACCTTGTAAAATGTCATGAAATACTGCAAAATGTTGCAAGGTGTGTTAGGTTCAGGATGACTCTCCGTTACTACCACTCCAGATTTTGTCTCTATATCTGCAAAATTGACTGCATTGTAGGCATTTTTGTGTTGGATAATGTCAGTTAGCTGTGACCATGTTGAATGTGGTGACTCCAAATGTTATTCAGTTGTAAATATACTTCTAATGATTACTTTCTGAAGGGTTCTTTCAAATCGGTTCAATGAGATATCTAAATTTCATGAGATATTTTGCAAAGACTACAGAAAACAGAACCATATCAACACGAATAAACAATATGCATTTTTTTTATCCTGATGCATCTCAATCGTCAAGGTAGAAAAATAGAAAAAATTGGTTGGTTGTACTCCTCTTACAGTGCTGTTGCAAGTATGACTCAACCCCTTATGATCAATAGCCAGTATCGGGGTACTAAAGAGCCATCTATGAATAAATAGATAGAATCAGACCACTAACGAACTATTGTTAGGCCGATGGACCTCCTTTACGTGTGAACAGACAAGTTTGGATTGCCTCAATTAATTTGCTGACTCACTGTGTGAAGTCAGCACTTATAAGGCTGAGTTTACTTTCGCTCTTCAGAAGAAATCTCTTGGAGAAGAGACGAAACATTTTAACCAAGAAAATCCAGTCCAGAGGACCTATTCGATACATGTTTCCACTAATGAGTATTTACCTGGGTAAGGAATACGCCCATACGTTACTATTTCTGTGAGGAGAATCCCAAATGACCACACATCAGATTTGATGGAGAAAGTGCCATAGTTTATAGCTTCTGGTGCAGTCCATTTAATCGGGAACTTTGCACCTTTAAACCAAGAGAAAACATAACATTTAGAAAGAAAAGACACATAAGAGCAACTCTGAGGTCAACTCTGAGTGAATGCAAACACTCATTTAATAAAAATCTACTGACATCTACACAAAGGTGTGTAAAGTACAGGGGTGCGAGGTGCTGCAGCACCCCCTGATGATTGTCAGGGGGCATGTAGGTCCAAATATGTTGTTAAAAAATTAATTAAAAGGAGGAATAAAACAGATTTTAGTTGTTTTCCAGCTCTTAACTTCCACAGAAGCCTGTTAATCAATCATTCATTCAAAACAGGTTCGTCAAAGCAGAAACATCTAAAATATGCAAGAAAGTAGCCCTCGAGGATTAGGACCGAGCACAATATTTGTCACGTGTGTTTAGGGACATGCAAATTTAAACATGTTTACAGCACCCCTCTACTGAAACACATTACCACGATGATGCTTTTAAATATATGAGATAATATATCAAAAAAGTTTGTGTTACCTTCTCTGGCCGTGTATTCGTTGTCCTCTATGAGCCTTGCAAGACCAAAATCTGCAATCTTACAAATGAGCTCATGAGAAACTAGAATATTTGCTGCTCGCAGGTCTCGATGGATGTAATTTTTCCTCTCAATAAACGCCATGCCGTCAGCCACCTGCAGAGGACAGCACGTCATCAAGCAAGCGAAGCAGTGAAGAAACATGGCACATCATTTGGACAGATGAACCCAAACCAGGGAGCTTACCACTTCCTGAAGGTTCATTACTTCTACCCTTTTACCCATGATCTACACTCCACCCAGATTCAGCTGTGCTCTTCTTTGTGACACAAAATGCTGCGTTCTTTTCGCCTCTACCTGACGTCTTCACTGACTTTGGGTCTGTTTCAGTCAATTACTGTAAGACTCGTTTCAAAACAATCAGAATCGGATACTAATGAAGGAGGAAACAGGAATGTGTCATGATGTCTGAAGGAATGGAAAATTGATGATTTCCTAAATATTTACCACCTACAATTCCTTGGTGTGTCCAACTTCCTGTAGCTGTGGAGTTTTTTTGTTTGAGCACATCTCAGATGTAAGAATGTGTTATGCACGTGTCACGGGATGTGCTGTTTTTGTCAGAAACTTGAGATGAACACACATAAGCTTGTGTGTTTTATATCGACGTTGTCATGGCGCCCACCTCAAAGCTGCTTATTTCTTCTTTTCACTTTATCTGAGGTAATGGAAAATGTCTTATACTAATAGAATGTTTGTTTTGCACTCATATAGCTAACAATTACCTGAGGGAAAACTGAAGTGTCTCCATTTTTAGCTTTTAAGCATGCCATTTTATGATCCACCACAAACACTTTTTTATGCGTAAAGACTTTTTTTTTCTTTCTGTAAAATGTTCACCACACGACTCTGCATAAGGTGTGGATCTTTGCACCGAGCTCCAAACACGTCTGAGAGATTGTCAACTGAAGACGAAGATTCTTTTTTTTTTTCACGTAAGACTTTGAAACTTCATTCTGTCTTCCTGTGGTTGGTTTTGTCATTCCCACACCCACAGTCAAAAATCTTTCACAAGTAAGAGCTGAAGACACACGCTCCTTCTGAAATTCCTCGAGAATATTTAAGCATACATAAAATAAAATGGTTGTAGGAAGCCATAAATCAGATTAGCTTTAAGTTTGAGGAAACGGCAAACAGAAGTAAAAACTTTCGACCTTCCAAACATTTGAAAAGCTCACATCCTGTTCTCAGGTTTAAACTTAATTTACCACAATATCATCCTTTTTTTTAAACTTTTCTAGTTTAACCGATCAAATAAATAAATAAATTACTATAGGCTTAGTGAGCAGGACTCATGCTGTCACTTTAATAACTTTGGTAAAATTCAAAGAAACTAATCTGCATCATATGTTCAGTTTCAGATTCTTTTATCAGCTTTAAATCAGCTTTGGTTTGTATCCTTGTGAAAAGTAAAGAAAAAAAAATCATTTCATTGAATTAAAACAGTTTTATTCGTGCCACAGTGTCTAGACTGAAATTAATCCAAACACACGTGCATTTCTGCACATGTGCACATTATTTCTGCACAAATTATAAGATTAGTGTTCAGCGTAAGCCTCGGTACAACAGCTGCTTGTCTTTGGTTTTACCCAGAAGGATCTGACTCGGAGGACAGGAAGTGAAAGTACAAGATGGGAATCTAAAAAACTGAGTAAAAAGGAGTGTTATAGAAATAAAAAAGGAGAAATCTTGCCTGAGCTGACATGTCTATCAGTGTGTTCATGGGCAAATTGCTTCCTTCCTGGGTTTTCAGGTAGTCCACCAGGCTGCCTGTAGAGAAGTACATGCAGGTTTTTTATTAAAGTAAATCTCAAATGACTCGAACAAAAATACTTCAAGCAAAAGACCAATGACCTTTTTAACTAACTGGGAGACAAAAATAAAGTGGGACCAGAATAGCAGCTCAAATCAAGAAATATGACAGTTTCAGGAAGTAAATAAAACATTTATCAAGTTGTAGCAGACTTTCTCACAGCTAATCAAACTCACAGTTTGGTTATATTAGCAGAGTAATAAGCAACGGAAATGCTTTAAGGAAAGTGAGGTTTGAAACTCTTTTATTTAAATCCAGGAGATTGCTTTTGAAGTCTAAAATCCCGACCAATGTTCTTTACAAAGACGACAAAGAAAAGGCAGGAAGGCGTGCCTGGCGTTTTTCCTTGTTTCTTGTCTTTGATAATACTGGAAAAAAGGGGTGGACAAACTGTAAAAGATGGGAACTCTAGTCATCCTTTCTCCTAACCACAGAAGCAACAATTGTAGTCCTGTCCACACATGAATCAAAGAGTCAGAGAGACAAAGAGTCAGGCTGGTGCAGAAACACTGCTTCACAGACCATAATACAAAGGCAGGCCTTTTACTTCAGCTCTTAAGCTCCTGTTGTGTTTGTGGCGGCAGTTCTCTGTGCATTTTGGTATCTTCACTCACACAAAGAAGAATTATAAAATCTTGAGGTTAAAGCGAAACAGGATAGTATCAGAAATTTTGAGCATATTATGTTTTTATTGTGCTATCATGCTTACATCTGCGGCTGCACACTTATTTTATCACTCCACGTCACAAAAATTGGCTTTGTGACAGAAAAAATAAAAAAAGGAAGTGAGAGGAAGCTAATCGAATCGCATTGTTAACAATTTACAGTGTTTTCTTTTTATTTTTTTTTTTACTGCTGCACTAAATTGTGTGAAATGCAAATTCTGGCGAGGTGCCAAAGATCAACCTCAACAATAACACAACTATTCGTCGTCACCTATTTTAACACCCATCGTCCCAGACCGGCCAAGAGAAACTTCCCCTTCGCTCGTAAACACCGCTGACCTGGCCGGAGGGGTCCGGAAAAGAAGTGAAAGTTCATGTTTGTTTGGAAACATTTCACCGCCTTGCAGGGAATAACAAAGGAGGCTGATGAAGGGAGTCTGGAAATAGCCGGGGCCCCTTCAGAGGACAGCCTGTAGCTTTAACAGGAGCTTTGGTGTTTAATTATAAACAGTGATTACAGTTAATTGCTCATATCTGATGTCACATAGCAAACAGGAATAACAGGAGAGTCAGCTGGGAAGGTGGGATGGACAGACATTAAGTTCTTTCAACAAAATCATTGGAGTGGAGAGCTTTTGTGAAAAGAGCAACTAATTGAAACCATGCTCTGCGCAACCTTTTGTTCAAACTGGCGTTCGGAGCCTGATAACAGATCAACGTGTTTAATCCTGAACATCTGTGACACATGTGCTAACAGACATGATTAGTGCAGACAGGTTGGGACTTATTCTAGTTGAATAAACTCACCTGAATAAGCTGACATCATTACTCAGTGATATGAGAAATACATTTTAGATGAAAAAAACAAAAAAAACAGTTACAGCTTACCGTTTTCCATGTACTCTGTGATGATATAGATGGGCTCCTGAGTGACGACGGCGAAGAGGCGGACGAGGTGACGATGCTGCAGATTCTTCATCATGTTGGCTTCTGCCAGGAAGGCTTCCACTGACATCGTTCCTATCTTTAGATTCTTAATTGCCACCTTTCTGTCGTTGTTGTAGAGACCTGAGATGTTTAAACACCACAAGAAGCACTTGAATATAAATGTACCAAAATGATAATAATAATGTCGTATAATGTTACTTTGTAAAAAAAAATAAATAAATTACAATGTTTGATTAAACACAAATCATGCAAGGAAAATCTTGAAATATGCTAATTATTTCTGGAAACATTTTGATCATAATTCTTTCAAACTCAGAATTCCAACGTTTTAAAACTGAGGCCTTGTGGGTCGTTTTGTACGGAGCTGAACCGAATTGCTGAACCAGACAACAGCCTTAGAAGAACAGACACTTCACCCGTGTTTGTGTTTTATGGAGTTTTATGAAGATGCTACAGTTCCACCACATCCTTTCTCCCCTTTTCTTTCAGCAAGCAGGCCAAGCATGCGTGTGTACGTGTCTGAATTACGTGTTCTTCCACCTGAACTTGTCAACAATATAGCCTAATTCTTATTTTAACACACACACACACACAAGTCTAATGAAATATTAGGAAACACTCAGTATTTATGTTCAATGAAGAATTTTTATGGCTTTATTTGGTGGGATTGTTGTGCAGTTTTTTTATGAGCACACGTCGTACTGTTTGTGTGAGAATGCAAAAGGTATTGCGAAGTAATGCAAAAGAAAGTAAATCTCCCCTTCTCGGACTCCATAGTTTTGACCCAA
>JAVKLF010000002.1:12925391-12946428 GCA_034783495.1 Millerichthys robustus | reverse complement strand
GTCTCTCTAGTGTATCCTGGATCTTCCCTGGGATCTCCTTCCAGTTGCACAGAAACCACATTGTTTTTCCTTAATTGAAGTTTTTTCCCCATACAAATGAAGTAAAAGGTTTACAGATTAAAGCATGGTTATTTGATTAAGTACAGAATCTCTTCAATGTATTCACTCATCCTTAAAGGTTATTTATCCTTGGAAAACTTATGCTTAGTGGTTTTAAAAAATCACTGGTTTCCTTTTTTTAAAATATATCTTTCTCTTGTGTTACTACTCTTGCTCTTTGCAATTTGGGGGCATCATGATCCAACTTTCCAGAAAATCAGATTGTTTTCACAGAGCAATCCAGCACAGTAGTCATGTCTGACTGGATGTTTAAAGCTTTCCACTGAGTGATGCCTGCCTGAGTCAGTCACACCAAGGAGAGGTTGGTATTTCCAACTTCCAGCAAAATGTAACACCTTTGTACACTCAGCCTTCTAACTTTGGTAGGAGCTTTATATACCCACCCAGCCCAGCCTGAGTCACTCGTCATAAGGCCAAGCCTCAGTACTGGCTTCCTGTTTTTTTTTACTTTGTACAAAATCTGTTAAAATAATTAAACATATTTAGGTGTATTAACAACAGCTTTGTTTCAGTCTGATTTATACATCTCTGCTTGTTATATTCAATGTTGAAATGTTGTAAAATAGGTTTAACACTAACACTTTTTTATGTTGATCATAAAACAGCATTATGAGTGTTTGGTATTGAGCCTGTACTCTGTTTTTTATACAATTTCTTTAAAAAAATAAAACAAAGACATATTTCTATATTCTACTCAGTATGTCTCCGTTTGCAAATGTAACAAATTTACCCACAAGCTGGTGAATTACATTAAGAATGGACAGCTTTTATTTTAGTTTAACTCCTCATTTCAGTTGCAGTTCTAATCCCAGCCCAGCCTGTAGACTTTTCCAGCAAACACAGAGAGGCGTTGCCATGACGTTACTATGGCTGCCCGCTCTCAGGCGGACATTCCTGCTTTGTGTCAGATCAGGAGGAGGAAAGCTGCGGCGCTTGTTCCATCATTCTAGTTCCTTATTCGGTCAAGTGTGGCTTGAACTTTCTGAGCGGTCCAACTAATTTAGAAAATGAAGTGTGTTGGGGAGGGACGTGCATGTTCGCCATGTTGCTAAAATTAGGTTGTTGGCAGAGACTGGAAGGACCGTGTCCTGCATGAACAAAATTCATTGTTCCTGACTGCAGATGACCGTGACGTTGCTTGTCTTCAAAGTGTGTTGATAAATTGAAATGTATATAATTAACGAAATAGAAAATTCTAAATAGCTCGTGATTTTTAAGTTTTGTAAATTGTTACAGGTCTGGGGGGGATAACTTGTGCTTATTGAAAGTGAGTCAGTTGTAAGAATGCACATGACCGTATCTTGTCTGGTTTTAGACCTGAGTTTATTAGCACAACTGACAGATGCTGTTCATTACACACTGTAAGT
This sequence comes from Millerichthys robustus, assembly GCA_034783495.1. Taxonomy (NCBI): domain Eukaryota; kingdom Metazoa; phylum Chordata; class Actinopteri; order Cyprinodontiformes; family Rivulidae; genus Millerichthys; species Millerichthys robustus. The sequence continues at coordinate 12,944,941 of JAVKLF010000002.1, read as the reverse complement.
GGCCACATGAGCGAAGATAGAGAGGGATGACCTCATCGTGCTAAATATGTTGATGTCTCTTGAGTCTCATTGTACTGTTTTGGAGCCTCCGTGGTCTGAACAATAACTCCTAGATAATAGCGAGATAAAATAACATCTACTGATGTCAAATTTGAATCTGTTAGCAAAAGTCAGCTGCTGCTGATTGAGTGGTTCAGATTTTATTTTGGTCTGTCTGTGATAAACCATGGGAAAGATGGTGTAATGGGCTTTTCAAGCAAATAAGCAGAAGTACTAAATATTACTGATTGTATTTTAGAAAATATTTGTCCTTTTAGTTAGAATAATACGCTTATTTGTTTTTCTTTATCTTGCTAACTTGTGATGTGCCTAAAATTTGTCAAACAATAATTGCTTTTGTAGTGTTTGTTTTCATGAGGCTCTACAGCATCTTCTCTCTTGAATGTCACTATTTAACTAACACGCCGAGGAGGGTAGTGTTTACAGGGGTGTCTAAAACCTTTTAAAGCTTGTTTTATGTAATTGTCAGATATTAAAAGATGCTGTCACCAATCTGATTCTGGTTGTGTCCTTTAGAAATGGTATTTCACTTTTTTAACATCACTGTCAACTGTTTGTTGAAATACGCAGTGGAATTGCAGCTCCACCAGAGTAATTTCTTAAAGTAAGGAAGGCCTTCTTTTTGGAGGGAAGTAACAGGACATTTCTGGAATACTTTCTCCCTCTCTGAATGCCCAACCCCCCATGACTCCACAGAGGGGCCCAGGATAAGGGGAGAGGGAAAATGAGGGAAGAAGGAAAAAAGCAGTGTGCCAAACCGCCCATTTCCCATATACCTTGTTATCTACCCACTTTCTTTTCTTCTTAATTTATGCATTTATTACCTCATTATTTTCCTTCCTATCAGTTAGCAAAATAAGTGAATCTTAATTTCCCTCGTGTTTCCTGTAATTTCTTTGCTGCAGATGTCTGCAGCGTCTTCGGCTGAGAGCTGCAGTCTGTTCTGCTGCAGACTCCAGAGGGTAGGAGCCCTGCTATGGCTCAGCTCTTACCCTAAAATTTGGTTCTCAGGCGAGCTGCGACCGCCTTTTTTTGACACTTGAGACTGATGAACTCTATTTCAAAGTTGCTCTATATCTAGAAGCACCTTTTTGGTTTACAAATGACATTCTGCCATGTGCTTTGCATTTACGGTACATCATGGCCTACAAGAGAACTTGCCTCAGACGGCTCACCTGCATTATTATTCCCCTCTGCAGTGAGAACTCTTCTTTCTATGACATGTGTTCTGGCCATTGCCATGGGAACAGTTGCTGTGTCGCGTTTCAACCCTTCATTCAGACCTGAATGGTTCTCTGTAGGTGTTGTTCTGGAGGTTAATCATCCCATTGATGTCTTTCTGATCCTGCAAGACTGAAATTTTGTTTAGTCTTTATTTTGTCCACAAACCATGACAGTCTCGAGGCTAGGTTTTATTTTAGAACCGATCGTGTAACATGTAATGGGGATTTTCATCGCCAAACAATGGCAGTGTGATTTAATCAAAGTGTTTCCGATATAGAATTCAAAAGGGAGAGGGTTGCAGTACAATGGGAGCCAGCAGACAGATCAAACAGTGCCATCCCATTGAGTGTCGCAAAACAGCAGCAAGCCTGGAACCACCGGACTGACTGACCTCTGAAACAAAGTCCTCTATTCAGAAAAGATCAGAACATGCATCGCCGATAGACAAATGTTTGTTTAAAATGTATTACATTGACTGGTTTAATCTTTTTTATATCAGTGCCCTTTGTAAATCTGTGTGCAAAGACAACATATTGTTTATTTTATTTCTCACCCCACACAGCATTATCACTCCAGACAATGTGGGAAACAGATATATGCCGATGTGAGAAAAGCAGGAAATGTAGAATGATTGAGGACATAAGAGGCAGCTGGACAGCAGTTGACATTGACTTGTTTCCTAGAAGCTCTCTTACAAAAACAAACTGACTGAAGAAAAACTATTGCTTTTCCTTTTATAAACAGAATTGCAAACCTCAAAAAGACATGATACCAAGAGTTACAGTATAATCTAAAATGCACAAGCTCAGCTAAAAAGGTAATCGTGTGACATTTTTGTTCGTGCACCATAAATTTTAAGAGTTCAGGAGGACATTGTCTGATCAGTTTCAGTGATAACTTTCAATTTCATAAGACGCCATGTCTTGGGTGGCTTTAACTGCTGATTTCTTTAAGATCCCTGGCAAAACTCAGGTAATCAAATGAAATGTTTATTCTACTTTCTGATGTGGAATTCAGATGAATATGACTGGGAGTTTAGCAACGAATGATATAATTTAAAGAAAAAAACCAAGACAAAGAACAAATGGATGAATTGCTGCCGAACCGACATCTCTGGCAGTGTGCACAAATATTGTAGCATGTTTTTTTATTTTTTAATGAAGGAAGCCTAAAAAAGTCATTACCTCAAATAGACCGTCACCGAGTGAGTGAAGCAGAACGCTCTGAACCTTGTAAAGGTTGTGCAACAAAGATAAAATCTTTACCATAACTATTACGGCTTTTCGAGTTTCAACCTAAGTTTTATGTCGATTGTTATCAGCATATAGAAACTGGAGTGGGGGTCCTCGCTAGTTAAACTGTATTTTGTGCTTGCAATAATTACCTCTGACATGTATTTTACTGGTGTTGTGCACCTTGTTGTTGGTAATGACACCTGAAAAACACAATAGAGATGGTACTCTGCTTATTTTCTGACTGTCTTTCTAAAGGCAGGAAGTGATGGCGAGAGCATCGGAAACTGCCCCTTTTCCCAGAGGCTCTTCATGATTCTGTGGCTTAAAGGAGTCGTCTTCAATGTCACCACGGTGGACCTTAAAAGGTGATTTCTTCTTTGCTTGTCTTTATTTCATTTGCTTTTAAACTCTTCTTTAAAATAAAACATGATCTTTTCTCCGTTCTGATTGCTTCCTGCAGCTTTCCTGGGTGTTTCCACAGAGATTTCAGCCATATTGTAACACTTTGATCACCCCCCCCCCCCACCCTCCTCCTTTAAACACTTGCTGATTCTCTACTGCTTATTTGGTTTTCCCATGACCCCTTCAGAGTCTGGGGAAAATCAGAGATAAATAAACCTACAGACTGTGGAGGAGTTATTTTAAGGTTCTTGACTTAACCTACTTCCTGCCTAGATTTTGACACACATGTTTTTCGACCACTGGAATCAAAATAATTTGTTATTCCCTCTCTCAGCTTCAGGAATAGTTGCTTTCACATGTGAATTCTAGTACCAGAAGCTTCTTACTATAAATCTATAAATCTGCCATAAAAGCAGATGTAACTCCGTTACTTTCCTGCCCTGCTACGTAGGTGAAAGTTGTGCTTATTTGGCTTTTTGTTTGGGTTTTCTTACAACCCTTCACATTCAGTTTGTGCCAAGTTTAAATGTATTTGGATACGTTTCTCTTGCATTTACTGCCCGACAGTTTGTAGAAACAAAGGGTGTAAAAGCAGAAAATGTTACTCCGTTTTAAGTAATTTTTCTTTTCACTTTCTCTTCAAACAGCGTTGTCAAGCTGAAGTGTCTACATTTACTTTTAGTTTCTTTGCGGTATGACTCATAGCTACAATTTTCTGTGCCATTTGGATTATTTTATCTTGAGTCAACATAAAATGTTTGTGTTGCAAAAGAAGGCGTGTGTTTACTATATTTATAGCAGTTTTTACTGTTGAAATTTAACTGGAAGAGCGGGGCTTGTAAAACATGTCACTAGGAAAGAATATTACAACAAATATCTAATCTTGAACTTTAGATAGAGTTAAGTCTTTACATTTTGTTTTTGTTGTTCACTGAGTCATTTGTGAGTCAAAATGCATCTTCTTGCCCACTCCTCGTGGTATCTCAGAGGAACTGTACCACACCCCCTTAAAATGCCAAACAGCTGAAGTCACCCCCCCCCCCCCCCCACACACCCCCCTCTCTCTTTTGACGGCCTTAAATGGCTTTGCCCAAAATTCACCCACAGTGGTCTCTACAAAAACCTCCCGTCTCCACGGAGGTTTGTTTTTGTGAGTGACATTAATATCACTGTGCCGCTGGCTCACTTCAGTCAGCTGTTGTTTGTGTCCTTTCGAATTCTCAGTTGTGTTCACACAGCTCATTCAACACATGCTCATTTCTGTTTGCACGGCGGTCTCAGCTGCCTGCCAGATGGTACAAAGTGTGCTGGTTTGGAGGCTATAGAAAGGAGGCGTCGCAAACACTCTCCTTGAGACAAACACACTCACAGCTTTAAAGACAAAACATATGTAGCGGAGCTACAAGGTTCTAGTTTAACAGAATCACACTTTCAACTACTTTACCTAATTTAACCTGCTGTGCATTATTTTACTAGCTGGGATTTTTTTTTTAGTATTTGCTTGAATAATAGTTTGTTTTTTAGATCCACTTTACTAGGTTAACTTTGCTTGCATCAGCATTTTAATTCTTTGTCACTTTAACAGGAAGCCCGCAGACCTTCAGAACCTGGCCCCTGGCACACACCCACCTTTCATCACGTTCAACGGCGAGGTCAAAACCGATGTCAACAAGATCGAGGAGTTTCTCGAGGATGTCCTTTGCCCGCCCAAGTGAGTGCTCTCTGATGCATGAGATAATGGGTTGCCACACCTACGCACTAAAGGCAGCGCACTATTGTCAAGGTGCAGGGCTTTAAAAACTCTTTGATCCTGGGGTGAAAGGGCAGAGGCCTTTTATGGATTTAATTGAAAAATGTTTTACAGGTTATTATAAGTATCTTTTCTACTGACAGAAAGGTTGAGGTTTGTCAGATTATCACACATGCTTTAAAACTTTAAAATTGTTTTTCCCATTTTACTGTCACCAAGAGGAATATTATACTCAAAGTCTTCTCTCACCGTTTCATTATTCCGCGTGTTGGTTTGTTTGCGTCTCATTTAGGTGCATCAAGCTTGGTGCAAAACACCCAGAGTCCAACACAGCCGGTATGGACATCTTCGCCAAGTTTTCTGCGTACATCAAGAACTCCAAACCAGATGGAAATGAGGGTAAGTTACTTAGATTTGTCTTTTACACTCAGACACAGGTAGGTAGGTAGGTGCACTGGCTTAGAGCTGATGCAGAAGTCCTTTGGAGTGTGAAGGTAGTGCTCTGGTTGCTAGGCAGCCTCGATGGCCCTGCCCTGATTGGTGGACCTCAGCCTGAATTGGAAACACAGAGCTTTTGTTCTGCTCCCTCCTCCTGTTGTCCCTGTCTTACCTGAAGCTTTCCTGCAAACCAAACACTAGTCATGCTGAGAGTGAAATGGCAAATTAGTGTTTGTAGCAAACAAGTTGCTCTTGGTGTTACTCTGTACCCCCTATAGAGCACTCAAAAAGATTGGTGACCCTTGTCCTACAACAATTCCCACAATTACTGTGCTTTGGTTTTAGAGATTGTAACAGACATTTTGTGTTTGTGCTACAACTTTTTCTTCTGTGCTACAAAACCAGCATCTTCTGTGGCACCAGCGCTAAGAGCTAAAAAGGTTAACATACAGCCCTGCTTTTCAGTGACTTTATAGATAAGATTAAGTGAAAATAGAATGTAGTCTGTTATCTTTGAAGCGCCTTTTGGCTAAATATTTTTGGAATCATGTTTTTGGAACTATCTTGACTGTATCTTTAAAATGTGTCATATCTTGTTTTAGTTGACTGTTCACCCCTTTGGGAAAATATTGAACAATGGTGAGCTCAGGTGAAAAAGTCAAGGCTGTGTCAACAGTCAGAAGCTCAATCTTATGGTTCAATATTAAACTGCTGAATTTGACATTCATGTCATATTTCCTAACAATGACATTCTTATGTAAAAAGGAGATAAATATGGAATGAGGAACATCTGTTTCCTGTAAAATAAAAGTGTATGTATTTTATTTTTTATTAGACTCTTTATCACAAATACAAATTTTGTTAAACCGCTGAATGGCAAAAGGCTTGTTGTCTTTCTTTTTTGTAGTCTTATACTTGATAAAATGCTGCCCCCGTGTGGTTGGTCAACATAAAGGTTTAACTGTGCAGTAAAAAGGTTTTTTTTCCCCCTAATATCTGTTGCAGCTCTGGAGCGTGGCTTGCTGAAGACGCTGCAGAAACTGGATGAGTATCTCCGCTCCCCACTTCCTGATGAAATCGACCACAACAGCATAGAGGACATCAAGTTCTCCAACCGCAAATTCTTGGATGGGGATGAAATGACCCTGGCTGACTGTAACCTTCTCCCCAAACTGCACATAGTTAAGGTACAAAGTCTATCTATGTGAATGGAATTATTTATTTTTTTGTTCCAGGTCTAGCTGTTGTGGTGGATTTCAGATATGACAGTTTTGGTTTGTTTTTGTTGTTTATTTTACTTAACCAGGTCGTGGCCAAGAAGTACCGAGGCTTCGACATTCCCAAAGAGATGACGGCCATCTGGAAGTACCTGAACAATGCTTACACACGCGAAGAGTTCACCAACACCTGCCCCAGTGACAACGAGATTGAAATTGCCTATGCAGATGTGGCCAAAAGACTGGTGAAATAAGCTCCTCTGTTCTCTAAAATCTCCCCCCTGCTCCACATCCCCGCGCCTCCGTCTCCTCAGCATCTGGAGTGATGTGCTCATTCACAAGAAAGAAAAAAACTCTGGACCCTTTTCCCTCTCGCGCCATCTAAAACAGACCCCAGTGCTTGGACCTCTTGTCTCCGGTTTTATGAAGGTGTCTTTTCATTTATTTTAAGTGAATCAGCAGAGGTCACCCTTGTTCCACCTTTACCAGTCATGATTCTTTACTTGCCGATTAGTGTGTGAGGTTTCGATGCGAAGGAGAAGCAGCCACACACACACACACACACACACACGAGTCAAAACAGCTCCTTGATAAGTGACCTTCCAGCTGATGTCCTCTCTGTATGTCGAGGAAGCATCACAATCTGTTATTTTTCTGTTGAAGATTGAAGTAGCTTTTTCTTGGATTATTCTAACCGTTGAAAAGCTGTTTTTATTTTGTTGTTTTAGCTCGTTTGGAGATGCGAACAGTGTTGAAGCTTTAGTGTTTCTGCCTTCAGTATTTGACAGGGTTGCATAGAAGCTGAAGATAATCCAAACCTGAGCAACAAGATGCTTTACTGTAAACAAAGAAGTCAAAATAATTGTAACTGCCGGTTCAACTACCTGATATACATGCTCTGATAAAAGTAGCTCAGCTCCGTAGAATTGTAGGAAGTTTTTTGTTGAACTGGCTGCAGAAGTATACTAATCTCAGGATTTATAAGAACTGAGGTTTGTAAAATATTCAACCATATGTAGCTTATAGACAAGTTTATGGCAAGCATTTCTTTTTATTATTCACCATTTGCCAAGACATTTGTGCATTTACACAAAAGTGCATCAGTTTTCATGTCAAAAAAAGAGGAAACATCTTCATTTTTGTGCTGACTGTAGCAGAAAAACCTACATTGTGAACCAAAAAGAGGCACATTGTTCTGTTCTCACTGTGAATTTGTGGCAGTAAACATAAAAACATGCAGAATGAAGGACACTAAACAGTGAGGTCCTAAAAGGCAACACTAAAGATATTTATGACAAAACAAATTGAGTGAATGTTGGAAATAATTGATCTGTTCAAACTTCTTTTTATTTGTCGACTGATCTGAGGTAGCAATTCTATGTATTAGATAAAAGAAGGGCTTTAGTCTTAGAAAAATGTTTTCTCCAATTTGACCTGGGGTTTTTTTTCTGATTTTTTTGTTATGGGACAAAAGTGACTAAAACGAAGGAGTTGTAAATGTTTTTTTCATTGCTCAGATTTCAGTATGAAAATTTAATGCATATCATCAGAATTTTCCCAGAAAAAACCCCCCAATTGTTTCTATCCTGCTAGATAAATCCTTTCCAGTTTCTCATGTTTTCTCTCTGCAGATATTTAGCAGGAAGGATTCTTCTTTTAAGATCATTTCATTGCAACTAACGAGGCGTTTGTACAAAGATCCAAGGAATTTCATGGCTTTTTTTTTTTAACAATGTTGACTGAATTTAAATAAATTTCTTATTGGCACTTAAGTTGTTAGAATATTTGTTTCCAAGAAGAGATTTTTGTTTTGTTTAAATCTTCTATGGTAAAATCAAATTGGATAATACTTACTTGGGAGGAATCAAATCTATTGTTTTTGTTTATGTATTTGCGAGAAAATTATAGGACCCTATGGGCCAAAATGTGTTTGTTTGCAGCTCTCAGTTTGCAAGGAATGTCTCATGTGGGTGTCCACCCTCTGTGGCTTCCACCTCCGCCTGAAGACACCCACTTACTGTAAGCTCTGCGATGTTTCTCAGCCAAGTCCTTACTGTTCCCTCACACAAACAAGTCTATTCTGCAGGGCTGATTGGAGCCAACGTTTCACAAGAGAGAGAGAGAGAAAAAAAGGTGCGGGGGCGAGCAGTTTTGGGATACTTTCCAGATCATTAAAGTGTTGTGTTTCAGCCTCAGACGTTTTCTACACCCTGCTTACTGAGACACTGTCTTCACTTGTAACTCACAGGGAGGAAATCCAGCCAGACACAGACTCTGTGGGTGTGTTCTTGTATTGGTTACATTTTTAGGACCGTTTCTGGTATGCACTTACCTTGTCAAAATCAGCGATCCTTAAGGAGACCAAAGACTGGTCCTAATATGGTGGAACTCCGTTTTTGGGGTTGGGGGTTTGGTTTTCACACTAAGGTGTGAATTGAGTTTAGGGTCAGCGGCCAGGGTTAGGCTGTAGAAATGAATAGAAGTCAATGAACAGTCCTAATAAGGATAGAAATACAAACCTGTGTGTGTGTCAGCGTGACGTACACAACAAACACAACAGGCTGGCTATCGTTCAGACCACACAATTGTTACAAGCAAAGCGAGTGTAATTGGGTAATGTAGGTGAGGCGATGAGGGCTGAGTGGAGTTTTTCAGACGTGTGGACTCCGTGTGGGTGTCTGTGTTTGTTTGAGGACTAGTTTGAATTTCAGACCTGAAAAGACTGATGACATTTTGGCCAGTTCACACTTTTGATTTGACCAGAGGGTGGTTTGAGGGTAAAGACTTTACAGACATTAAAGGTTGGCGGTAAACTGATGTGTGGAGAAAGCCATGAGGAAAAAAAGAAAAGGTTTTTGTGCCACATTTTATTTAATCATTCAATGTACATTTGATTTGTTTGATTTTCTTCTATGCGTTCCGTTTTCTAGGTAATTTAATCAGCTATGTATTTTTCTCGAGTCAAATGAGTGGAGCCATTTTTCTTTTTTTGGCTTTGACTCCATCCCTCCTCCACCAGTTCACTTCAGCAGCTTTTACACAACACCCATTTACACAGCTGACTAAATATTTACTCTGGTAAAGTAGCTCGCTCAAGGGTACACAGTGATATCCCAACTGGGTTTTGAGCCTACAATGTGTGAAAAACTTTCTTTTCATATGGACTCTGTGCACCTGACATTTGATGTGGTTCTACGTCTGCTTGTGTTTGAGTTTACCCTGTTAACTGACAGGACCCTGGTCTGGGTTTGGTGTCTCACGCAACAACACCCCCCCCCCCAAAAAAAAAAACAAGAACTAAACATTTGGATGCTCCCCAAAGTACTACCAACATTTTCATGCACATAATATGCCACCGAGACACATTGTGTTTTATCGTGAACGTTTGTTTTGCAGCTTTTCAGTGGGAACAAGAGGGACAACCTGTCGTTATTTATCTGAATGAAAAATGAAGCCACTAATGGGCTTGAAACACACATTTGTAATTTTGTGAAGCAAACCGAATATTCGGCAGACAAAAGTCATTATTTGTCTTAGTTTACCTGATTTTTTCCCTCACAGAAAAAAAAAGACTCATTTAATCACAAACTTTACTAAAAAGCAGGATTTTATTTTAGATGTCATCGTTTAGATATAAAAACTAAATTTAATCTTATGAGATATTGTGAGATTGCACATGATCTGTTAGCGCTCAGAATAACGGGCAGGTACTACCAAACCAAATTTTTGCTCAGTATCTGAAATAGTTTTAGTCATTTCTGTGTTCAGTTATCTGTGGAGGACATCTTGAATCGATTTGACTCGAGTCGGTTGTAGACATTCAGGGATTACACAGAGTTTTGTGTTAAATCTGTCAATTGGGTGATGAGATATTTTGCTAACAGACACATGGGACCAAAAAAAACGCTTTGCTTTGCCTGCCTTGGCAGGTGATAAATCAAATGACCACCTCGTCCAAACTGAGCAATCCTTTGTTTTGTTTTAAAGAGAAGGTAGTGCAACTCTAACTAAATGATAAAACTTTAAAAATTATTGTCATTTACATAAATATGCTAAGTGCATCGCACCAATATACCACTTCATCATATTGGGTCTGTCCCATTTCATATTTTCTTAAGGTTTTGTCGTTTTTGCTAATATACTTTTTTCATACAAAATTTTTTCTAAAGAACTATATAGGAAAAGGAACCGTGTAAACAAAATTTTGTGAAGCGGTGTAAAACTTAAATCACAGCTAATCTGTTTGAAACTACATGTCCCAGAAGGCAGCTTGAGGCGAAATAAAACCTAAAGTTTGGAAACAAAACAACAACAAACCCAACCTAAAAGTTTCATTTCGCTTGTTTTTTTAGTTTCTTCATTCCTAATTGTGTTCTTCTGCAGGAAATGTTATAAAAAACAGCAGTTTCATACCAAATCAGACATTTTAACAGCATAATTTTTGCACTGAAGACAGGAGAAAAAAATACAGGAAGTTAAGTTTAAAAATAACTTCAGCAATAATAAACTTTCTGAAATGAAAAAGTACATTGTTATTTTGACAACAAATCAAAATTCATCTTGTGGAAAAATGTTTTCCACGGAACAATCTTTCATCTATTGATAAATCTGACCAATAAAAGATACCAGCCAAAAGAAAATGGAGCACAGCCATAATTACCTTAATCAGTTCCACCTGTTTTCCTGTTTGATAGAAAAAAATGCTGGTAAAATATTTAATTTGTGACTGAAAAAGATATAGAAAAGTATGGCTTGTTTAATTCTCAATAATGTAACTAAATCTAGTTTTAATGATCTAATGAGCCAGTCAGAGGCAGACATCAGGAGTTGATACAGCAGCTGCCACTTTGGCACAAACCTCAGTGTTGTTGTTGGACCGAAGTGAAGTTCAGGCATTTAGGCTAAAGTACTGTAGCTTAATGCTTTCCACGCTCTTTATCTGCTCCTTACATCTTCGGTAGTGTTGGGCTTTATTCAGAAAATATGTTGGCAGCAGCTCACGTCAGAACCCCAGGTGCTACTTGTCCTCGCTGCTGATTCTCTTACAACAAAGTGCCAAACGTCACAGAGTCCTACAAGCTGTCACGGATCCATCAGGTAACGACTGAAGCCCTTTTTGTGTAGTTTTGAGATCAAAGTAAAAGCTTGATAGCTTTTAAAAATAATAGAAATCTGTATGGTGAAGACTTGAAATTTGAGAATGCTTCAAAAATTGGCTTTCAGATGCAATAAATATCAGCAGTGTTAGGATTTGAAATAGTGCAACATGTATTTCAAAAGCAATTAAGGCACAATTTTTTAAGATTTCATTTGCCCAAAATGCATTTTTTTATGCTTGGTTAAGCATTTTATACAATTTACAATTTAAACATATTGTGACTCTAACATTGCAGTCATGGAGTCCAGACCAAAAAACCTACAAAAAGATCCAAGAGAATGAAAATAGGTTGAATCAAAGGTTAAACTTAAACGTGTTTTTGAGAGTCTATGCTTGATAGATTTTTCCATATTTGTTTACAAAATAGCCAAATGAAAATCAATCCTGTGACTCAAGCTTCCATGTGATTTCAGCAGATTTAGCCGAGTGCTTTTAGTGACGACTCGCATTTCCGAGTTGCATTTAATATATCTGGAAAACTACTGGAGTAAACCCTTTTCAAACTGAACCATTTTATATTTAAGGTTTTATGTTTTATTTTATAGTTTGCAATTTGTAACCTTTTAGATATTTTTTCTGTTAAAGTTGAGGAACTTTTCTAGGTTTTCAGACACTTGAAAAATGCAGTGAAATGTTCAAAAAAAGTAAAAAGTGCATTTTGTAGTTTAATTTCTGAAATAGCACCATGTATTTTCCACAATACAGCTTTGGCTGCACCTGAAAAAATAACAAAATTAAAAACAAGAAAATCTGTTTTTAGCCTTCTAATGTTTTCCATGTGATTTCTATGTATCAGCAGTACATTTATTGTTCCTTTTACCTTTGTTTTAGGCCCGGAGCAGAAATCCAAAAACATCCCACTCCCCAGCCACAAGTCGGTGAGAATATTTGTACAAACTTTATCCTTTTATATAAACTGTTTGCTCAGCTTGTATTCTTTGGATGCAAAGTCACACTCCCTCTCTCTCTCCCTCTACCTGATTTTTGGCACTTTAAGGGTCCAATACTTTCACACAAGTGGAGATCATAGTGGAGTTCATTGCAGTACCAAGTCCCAGACCACCGAGCCGCAACCCCGGCTTATCAGCTCTGCTCCAGTGCCTGCAGTCAACCAGTCAGGGTGGGTTTTCTGTATTAACATTGTTTATTTTAGCTCTTGTAAAAATGTGGTGCTTTGGTTTTTTCTCTCCGGGGCTCGGTGGCTGCTGTGGTGAAGAGATAGGGGCCTGTGGCAGACCCCCAACCCCACTTTGGGCTAACCCACAGAAAACTGCCTCACTCCTTTTTTCTTCCCCCCCTGTTTGCCACTCACTCCATCTGGGTCCTGCTGTCACACCCTGTGGCAGAGCTGTGGTTATGTGCAGCTGCTGGCTGGTAACAGGCACATTGAGGGTTCAGGTGCTGATTCACAGCAGAACCACTAGAGGGCAGTCAGTCACAGGAAGCTGAAAGAAGCCTTGTTTTTGTCCCTTGTCTCCGTTTTTTCTTTCTTTTTGAGAGGTGGTATTTGTGTGTGTAAGATGGAAGATGTGTTTATGGGTCTAAAATGTGAATGTGAAACAATAAACTACATTTTTGAAACCCAACTTGTAGACATCAGCTGTCAGGCTTCCTACTGGCTGTGTAATCTCTTTGTGAGACAACAAATAGTGGCCCATTTTATTTAGTCTGCAATGGGGGGAAAAAAAAAACTATTAGGCACAAAAGACTTTGCACCGTCAGCAGACACACCCTGACTTTAGCTCCTCGTACAGCAAATTTGCCTCGCAGACTGTCAGAGCTTGCGGCAAATACCTGTCTGGTATGTGGTGGATTACAGCTGCCTTTGCTCACGTTAATGTGTGTAACACTATAAGTCTGTTGTATCTGGGTAGTTTCTAAATGCGCCACCTTATCCCATTTAAAGGAATAAGGAAATGTCTGCTGTAATAATCCCAGGTGTGTGTCATGACACACATTCACGTGTGAGTGGCTTTATGTTAAAGTGAACCAGCAGGTTCCGCTTCACTCTTCTGAAGCACATCTGAAGAAGGGAAGAGACAAGAGGTCTTTGAAGTTTTGCTTTTGCCATCCATCTCCAGCTTTCTTTTCATGCCAGCCTCTGTAGGCCTGTTCCAGAAAAGCTCCTCCCTGTCCTGTCGCCTGGGTAAAAAGAACTACAAGCTGCACACATGTGCGCCTTACTGACAATGAAGCTTCGTTTCGTCTCGATGTGCAAGACAAGCTGTTAATTAACCGAGCTGGAAGTCTGGAGTGAGGCCTAATTCATTTGCAGCCATTGTTAATGGTGAAAAGTGATCTGCAGGCGTTTCCTTAGGGTGGTTCCTTTACTCAGCAGCAGCTGTCTAGGACGCTGTGATGTCCAGTTTTAATTCTGGAAGTAAAAAGTAGCAACAGGAAGAGGAAGATAAAGGAAGATTTATTGATTGCCCTTAGCTGCTCTTTTCATAGCTGGTGTGCCTGGTTTGTGTGGGCTAAGCCCTCTAGCCTAATGGCTTTTAGCCTTCCATTAGGTCGTTGCAGGCGGTGTGGTTTAAGTAAGTAACAAAATGTTCTGTCAGAATGCTTTAAGCATTAATAGGATGGTCTGTGTTACTTCTGCACTTTGCATGCTCATCAGTAACGCACAAGTCAAGATCATTAAGCCAAGAAAACTTGTTTGGTGCCTGATAGCTTTGGTTTCTTTTGTTGTTGTTTTTGGTGAACCCTGAGGTTGACAAATGAAAGCCAGGTTACTCATCCCGAAATACATTTCTAATGCTAAAAAGTGTGAGGGATCGTCAGGATATCAAAACATTTTTTAATGTTTGTTACTGGTTTTAATATAGTTAACTTTATTTACAAATATTTTTCCCATCGAGAACAAAGACATACATTACCATTTCTTAGATTCCTTCAAAATCCTTATTCCCTTTAAGATCTGCTTCAACCTTTGCCCTATTTTTGTCTCCTGAAGTTTCAGCTACTTTCAGCTATGATTCTGCTATTTTTAATTCAAATTCTGCAAACTCTAGTTTCAGCCTTTTGCTACTTTTAGTTTACCTTATGCTTCATTTAAGTAAAATTTTGCCACTTTTAGTTAATTTTGTTACTTTGTAAGTTTAAGCTACTATTCTGCAATGCCCAGCTTGTAGCTAGCCTAACTGCTTTAGCAATTTTATTTTTTTTTGTAAAGAAATTTTATTACAGAGGAAAGCCTTTCACCACCCAGAGAAAAACGCTGCAGCTTCACCTGTTCTCAGTCAGTTTAATTACTGGAGAGTTTTGGGTTTGACACAACCCACACTTGCTTTGGGACATTCCCAAATACTAAAAATCCATGCAGATCCCATATTACTGTTTCTTTTTCCACAGTTAGGAACATACACCTTCCTTGACCCAACATTTTTTTTCCTTCCTGGATATTACATGGTGTGTTCTCCTCAGTCTGTGTGTCTTTAGGTCCACTGCATCCCTGCAATCCCTCAAAGTCCTCCTCTTTAATGCATCCGTTACCATCTTTTTCCACAAAGACGACTGTCGCTTGCCGGGAAAGCTGCTCGTTGTGTCTACGTGTGTTCATCCACTTGCACCATTTTTGGACAAGGCCCTGTGTTCTCTCCACACTGGGGCTCGGGCTACGGAAGCCTCCTGGGTCCATTTTTTTTTCTTTCTTTTCTGCGGCTGCACCACATATCCCAGAATCTTGCTGTGGTTGGAAGCGTGTATGTTGTTTTTTCCAGCCATCATAAAGAAGACAAACTCAGCCACTGTCTTTCCAAACTCTATGAACAGGCTGAGTTTGGCACTGAATCCACCAGAACAGGTCCTCCTGTCTGCGTTGCTGCTGGTTACAGTCAAAATCAGCACCTCCTCCAACGCAGAGTGAGACTTTTCAACATACAGATCTAGTTTCACCTCTGTGCACTTCAGCAGAAGGTGTTGGAGAGTGTGTCTTACCGATAAGAGGCTAACTGGTGCCTGCAGTGGTTGCGGGGCAGCCTGAAATTTTTAGGCTTCAGTCTCGGTCTGTAGCTGGTTTAATGAGGGGAAAGCTGATATCCCACTCCTAATGTGAATGTCATCATGCTGTGCTACTCGCTAAGCTTCTCTACATTCTCTACTTATCATACAGCTCTGCACAGAAGTTTTAAATTACTCCCAATTTCTTTATTTTTTTCCCCCCCCTTCTAGAAGCAAGACTTTCTTGTACGCTTTTTCTAAAGTTGTTCTGATCAATAGTTCTCCAGACACTTTGAAGAGCTTTCAGAGTTTTTCTTTACAACTATTACTCACCGCCCTGAAAAAGTTCCGTCTCGTTTTTTGTGTCATTATTTGTTGAGAAAGTAATCGCTGGATAAACATCTTTTACTGACTAACTTTTGGAGTCAACCTCATTTAAGATGGCTGCCACAGCTAAGCGACCAGGTCAAATGGTGTCAAATACTCTGAATACTGAATAATCACAACCTCATTCACAAAGCTGTCGATCTCAATTTAAAACTGACATGAGAAACAACGGGCGATATGCGCTCTAAGCCATGTCTTTAATTTCAGAGTGACAACATTTCTAGATTGGCCTTATCTCTGCTCTGCCAACTAAGCAAGGAAACAAAAAAAGAGTGGAACAATGAGCTGGCTGCAGATCAGTAGGATCCCACTTGGCTTCTTCCAGACACAACGTTCTATTTTCTCTTTGATTACTCACGCCTACATGATGAGTGCCACACTCCTCCATCCAGGAGAGAGAGAGAGACTCTTTTTGTTTGACTGGTTTTAATTTAAGGTCTGGAATGCTTTTGTAATAATGCAGCAGGAGCTGTGGGCAAAACCGTGATGGATGTGTAAGATTTAAAGGTAGGCACCGTCAGGTTTTGGACATTTCTGTGTGTTTTGATGACATTTTTCCCTGATACTTTTTCATGATCTGCTCATAAACACTCGTTACGTTAGGGGGAGAAAGCAACGTCTGTCAAACTACAGCCACCCAGGCGTGCAGATTTGCCTGTTGGGTCCCCCTTTATTTTGGCTCCCGCCACTGGTTCTCGGTCCCCCCTCCCTTTCTCTCACAACCAGGCCGGAGGTAGGAAATCAAACCAATTATGTCCGTATTTAAAGAAAATTGGAGCAGGGCCGGAAAAGTGGGGGCATTTTCACAAACCACAAAAAGAAAACTGCATGACCACTCTTTGGCAAAATCTGTTTGACTAGAGCTGAAGGAAAAAAACTAAAGAGAACTGATCTTTTTTTTTTGAGAATTCATCAATTACAGCTGAAGGCTAAGGCAGAGCAATAGCGTTTTTGCTCATTTGTGAGTGTGTGGGTGTTTGCCTGAGCCAGTAACAAAAATCACAGTAAACACTGAATTTATTTTAATCAAACAATCAGAAACTAATTATTATTGACATTGGCAACAAATAACACTTGGAAAAAACTCAATCCCAGACGGCCGCCACAGTAAACATGGCCAACACAAAAATGGCTACAGCTCAGACAATTTTACAGATACTGAGCTAAACTTTAGTGTGAGAGTAGCTGAAATTGATCCTTAACTGGTATTTTGAGTGTTAACTGACTGCGTAAGATTTGTGTTCAAATTTTGCCGTTAACTGGAATCAAATATGTTTGCCAAAACACAAAAATGACTTTATTGCAACCAATTTTTAATATTTTAAGCTAAAATTAGGTGTGGTAGTAGCTGAGCATTATTGAGTTGCTGAGCAATCAACTCTTTCAAGGAATGGGCTAACTGAGTAAGATTTTAAAAAAAAAATAAAAAACCCACATGGACCAAGTCATCTGTTTTACCAGCCAAACATGTGTTTAAATTATCTCCATATTCCCGTCTTTGTCCGTAATAATCTGTTTTTGTGTCCATCTCAGCGAGAGAGATTGATGGCGTTTTCTCTCTGGCCCATCGGTTTGATGGATGGTTGTTTTAAGGACCGGTTATGCTTATGTTCAGATCTGCCGTGCCCTGCTGTGAGTTGCCTGCCAGAAGGCCTCAGCTCGTAATGTGGATGAATCTGCCAAGACGTCGCAGAGCCCCAAACCACCTTGGCTCGCTCTCATCCTGCAGCTCCTGCCGAGGTGAAGCACAGAGTCTCTCATAAAGCACAAACACCTGTAGGCTTCAATCTCCTCAGCCATTTGGGAGGCATCTTTACAGCCAAAACCACTTGTCTGGGATCAGTTGTGTAATTGCCACCTCCCGATCTGACGTACTATCACCCGTTTTACCTCTTCTTCCCTCTGATCTTCCTCCTTGCTGTCATCTCTCAGAAAACCCCCCTCATTACCAGCTCTCAAATGTAAATTCTGCATTTTCCATCACCCTACAATCCTTCTTTGTTCGTCGGCCCATTTGGCTGTTATTTCTCTGCAATTATTCCTGAATCTGAACTGTATATCAGACTTGCCGGATACATGAAAGATATTTTCCTTCTTCATCTTCCTCTCTGCCTCTGGGGCAAGAAAAAAGAAAAGAAAAAGGAAGAAAGACTCGGTGTGTCTTGTTACCGTAGACCATTGCTTCTGCATCAATTTATTACGTCATTTTGTGTAAACTCAAAAGTACCCTCATAACAAACGATAAGCTTTATTTCACAGGTGCACGTGTAGAAAACAATGAGAAAAAGAAAACATGAAGTGTTTACTTCACATGGACACACTGTGAAATAGTAAGTAAGATGATCCCGCCATTAAAGATGAAAACAAACCAGCATGTGGGAGGTGTCCCCTGAGGATGTCTGAAGTCGCTAAAGTGGAACTGTGGAACCATGGGAACTGAGAGGCTAAAGGCCTACAGGGCAGCCGTGGACAGACATGGGGGTGTCTAACACTGCCACACACACACACACACACACACACACACACACACACACACACACACACACTGGAGACAGAATCTCCAAAGTGCTGTTTTTATATAATTGTGTCTTGGAGTAACAATAGCCCAAACTTCACCTTGATTTATTCCAACTTGATTTTGATGGTGTCACTGAGGACAACTGAAGTCTTGAAAAAGCAGCAGCAATAAAACTGATCCTCAGAGGGAAATTATATGATTCAAAAAAACTGAAGGCTGAAGGAAAAGATAAGAGAAAAAAAAATGGTTTAAATGTGTCCCTCTGACTGAAAGAAAGCGGCTGGATTGTGGAGCTTTTAGTGGTTTCCAATTGTTCTCCTCAAAACCACATGAACCTGAAGAGAGAATGTTAACCACATATATCAGTGATCAGTCCCAGATTTACTATACATTTACAACTCTAAATCTGAAAAGGTTCAGATGTTGTATAAATAAAATAAAAATAAAAACAGAATGCAATAATTTGCTAATAAACCCATATTTTATACACAAAGGAATTAAATAAGAAAAGATAATTCTGAATCTAATGGCAAAAAATGGGACAGGGCTATGTGTACCACTGTATCTACTCATCTTTGCCCAGTCTGTAAATGTTTAAGAACTGAAGAGACTAGATGTCGGAGTTTAGAAGAAGCATTGTCCCAGTCTTGGTTGATGAAGAATTGTAGCAGTTGAGTCTTTGCTGAATTTTTTGGTGAATGGGACCATAATGTTCTAAAACCTGTATTTATTGCTATGCAGTGATTGTGCATTTCCATGCCTGAGGCACTAATGCACCCCCATATCATCAGAGAAGCTGGCTTTTGAACTGCATGCTGATACCAGACTAGATAGTCCGTTTTCCCTTAAGTAAGAAATTGTTCAAATTTGAATTCTCCCCCCCCCCCCCCCCCCCCCCCAAAAGTATACAATTTCTTTCAACATTCGATATGTTTTACTTTGAGTAAAGGATTTGAGAGTTGCAAACCATTTTAATTTACATCCTAGCTTAGACAAAGTAGAATACATGACACTGCTGAATTTGTCAGTGGGGAAAATAAAAGAACTGTGTTGTTTTTAAACACCATCCACGTTCCCTCATGACTCAAACCAGAATTGAGCAATCATCCTCATTTGCTCCTATAAAAAATGTGAAAGAGATGGAAAGAGTGTGTGTGTGTGTGTGTGTGTGTGTGTGTGTGTGTGTGTGTGTGTGTGTGTGTGTGTGTGTGTGTGTGTG
>JAVKLF010000002.1:12904482-12919595 GCA_034783495.1 Millerichthys robustus | reverse complement strand
ATATGTACTGTATATAGATATATATGTGCTGTATATAATTAGTGAATTTGTTTGTCTCCAGCGTTTTACTCAAAAAAACTTTTTTATATTCACTAAATATAGTTTAGTTTTTAATAGTTTTGGTATTTGTTTTCTCCTGATGCCAAGATATAAAAACTAGGCTTGTTAAACATATTTTAAGGTGTGAAAAATAAAATGTCAGATGTATTTTTGAGCAGAAACAATATTTGATTTGATTATTTATCGTGAACTAAGGCTTGATTAAATCAATTTCTTTTTCAGAAAAGCCATGCAACAATTGTCATAAAGTGGAGCCATTTACCTCAAAGTAGATTAAATAGATAAATTCTGATTATTCTTCTTATTAATCACATTCTATTTGCAGTTGATTGTAAAAGTTTGATATTTTGTACCGTGTGTGTGTGTGTGTGTGTGTGTGTGTGTGTGGGGGGGGGGTCTGAATTATTACATATTTAAAATTAAATAAAAAGGAGACATGAGCCAGAAGTGAGACACATTTTTTAATTAAAATGATTAATTAAAAACTACATTATCTGCAAACTTTACAAGCACTCTTATGGAAGCAGATACGGTATCGTCACATAGATAGATGAGATTTTTAAATTAACATATCAGTTTCAGATGTACATGCTTTGAGCATCAAAAGAGATGAAGAGAGAGAGAAAAAAAATCATTTTGGAATACAAATAAATGAAAGAGCTTCTTTTGAAAAGAAACGAAATAATTGCAACATTGTGCTTTTTAATGAAATACACAAAGTACAATTTACTTGTACATTTTGGCTTCCTAGTTTTGCATAAAAAAGGCAATAAAGAACATTCAAGACTGACTAGCTTGCCACATACCTCATTAACATTTAAACAGGCAGTTGGGTATATCTTTGGTTTATTTTGGAAGTAACCACACAAATATTATGTGGTTTTTCTAGCTGCATAATTCTTACCCAGAACAAAACCAGTTTATCACTCATTTACAGGCTTTGAAGGACAGAGCGAGAACATTAAACATGCTTTTCTTCTAAAAGAAAGAGCAGGAATGAGACACTGATGGCTTTTCTTTACAGACAGGAATAAGGCAACGAGTCTGCAAAAACGTCTTGCATAATCTTTTATCTGGGGTGCAAATGCTTGCTTCTTTGGATCACTCTTCACTTTGAAATGAAACCTAAACTGTGTAGCTACTAAAGCATCCATCTATCAGGGACATTAATGCAATCTTCCTTCTTAAGAGAGAAATTTCAGGATAGCTGATGTCTGTTGTAAAAACCGTAGCACAACACAGAGTGTGATCAGTAAATTACAGATAGAATTATAGAATTGTGGCCACAAAAAGCCTCAGAGCACTCTGATTACTCAGAACAAAGATCTGAGCAGAACAAGACTTTTTTTTTTCCTTCTTTCAGTGTTGGTATAAAGATACCACTCTGGACCCCCGCCTCTTCTTTCTGTCATTTCATCCTCACGGCTGCAGGGGAACGGCCCCGAGGACAGTGGGAATGTGCAGACACACCTGTGGTGCAGGAATATGTGTGTAATGATACAATTAGCAAAAAAAAAAGAACTGTTTTTGTTGGTTTGAAAGGTATGTGCAGAAATATTTCATATTTTGTTCTGCACACTTTTCTATCAGCTGAGCAGTAAAGATAATTGAAAGTAAAACAATAGTGCAAAAAAATATAGCTAATGGCTTTTTCATATTTTTTGTTTCTTTTTTTTAGAAAAGGAAGGCAATTTTAAAATTGCTGTAAAGATTTTGGCTTTACATCTTCTCTTACCAACAGAATTCTTTGGGCGTTTGGAATAAAAGTTTTAGTGCATCAAAGCTACATTAGAAGGCAAAATAATTACATTAAAAAGGTTTTTGTTTTTATAATTTAGTAGCAATATATTACACAAATTCCAAATTCATACTTAACAACAGAACATGGTCTATATACTGTTTACATATTCATGTAAAAGAAAAGAAGAAAAGTAGAGAAATGCTTAAGGATTTAGGGTATATGTATACATTTCCCCCCAAATTTGGCTCAAATAAATATAAAAAGTAAATCATTTAATCCAGTAAAAAAAAAAAAAAAATCAGATCAGGACTTTGTATCTTTAAGAAAAAAGCTTGAATAAAAAGGGAATACCAAGGAAGTTGAGGGAATAGGACTTAACAATGTCTGCAGAAAATAAAACAATAAACCCTCCTCTGTTTTTGTTTGAAACATTCTGAAAATATTGGCTATTGTCCTGCTGATAGACTGAAAGAGCAGATTTATTTTGGTAAACCAGTGAAAATGCTTTTCGTTCTTTAATGCAGCAACTTTTCCTGAAACATCCACCGAAGAACCAAATCCTAATGACTCTGTTTGGATAATAAATAGACAGTTAAGTCCTGTAGTACTTTGAGCACACGATCAGCCCTGGATGCAGCTGATGCATCTTTGAAATATTCTAATTTGACAAAAGTGAAAGCTTTAAAGGGACAGAGTTGCTACAGCAGTGCAGCCATGCCTTTTGGGAGGAATCACTCTTTGAGGAAACAACCAGTTTGACGGATCCACCTGCCAAGTTCAGCTGGATCAGTCTAAACAGTCTGTTTGTTTAAAGTCTGCTGTGGTTTCACAGTTCATCTGCTGTACTGATTGTTTGGACCTCTTCTCTGTTGTTCGTGTGTCTTTTGACGAGTATCTGTCGGCACCAGATCCTGACACGTTGTGATGGCCTTTAACCCCTATTTACAGTCTCCGCTGATTGTTGCCCCGACTCTTTTATATGGCTTTCAGGGAACAGGTCCCAGCGCTGTGCAGGAGTTCATTCGAATGGGACAAAATACAGAAAACTCTTGAGATGGTTCCCTAAAAGCAAAAGTCTTTAAAACGATTGTTGGAGGCGGAAAAAAGACAGACATGCAATATCTTTTTTTTTTTTTCATTTTCTACTTTTTCAGTGTTCAGTTTCTTTGTTCATCATTCTCTTCACGTTTCCACCTTATCCTCTTCCACTCTTTTAATTGTCTTGCTCTGTTAGTCAGTATGGCCTCCAGACTGATTCATCCAAGCGACCCGAGGCGCTCATGGCTGTGGGGGAGTTGCTGTGGCTGCCGTCGGCCTCCACGCCCTCGCTTTGGGCGCTCAGGCCAGGATTCATCAGGCTGTTGGCTCCGGTGCCCGCGGCTCCCGAGCAGGACAGTAAGCGGGTTGGAGAGCGTTCACCTCCGGCATTCCCCGGCGCCACCATGGAGAACTGGTAGGATCCAGAGCCTGTGCCGTAATATAGGTAGGAGTTGGACTGGAAGTTTTGGGACTGGTTGTTTGAGTAAGGGGGCAGATAAGCGTGGTATCTAGAAGAGGCCGGCATGCCGAGACCGCTGATGCCAGTGCCTGAGGTATTGGCAGAGTAAGGGAAGGCCCCCGGGTAGTGCATTCGGGGGTCTGAGAAGCGAGGGTCAGTCAGCGGTGACAGAGATGGGAAGGAGGTCCTCTGTTGAAAGAAATCTGTAGTCCCTGCTGGAGATACACACACACACACACACACAAAAAAATGGTTGGAAATGATTGAAAACTGCTTTTCCAGCTTTGACAAACTGAGCTCCCATTTAATAAAAAAAAGAGAAATCTATTATTCTGAAAAATATACCCAAATTTTCTCAAGCGGCAAACCTTCACGAACGCCCCCCAATTCTGCTCTCAGATTTCTCGCAATATGCCGCTCCACGGAAACACTTGCTCCACAGTAATGAATTGAGACATTTTTTTGGCTCAGTAACAGTCATCAAGCATTGACAGCTCATCATCCCACAGCCCCACGCACAAGACTGAAGTTATGAAAAGGCCTCTCTGCCCGGCCCTCCTGCCAGTCCTTCTGAAGGAGATCAACGTGCAGCTTTTCTGTTTTCCTCAGAGCAATGAAAAGAGGCATTGTCAGCTCTGAGGGGTGCTTCGTATAAACAGTGATGACTTGTTGCACTGTTGTGCATCATGTCATACATCATACTTAGATGGCATAAGCAGACGGCCACAATTAGAGACAGTCAGTGGGACACAGATGGAAAAAGGAGGAGGGAGCTTAAAGATAACATGCTTCTAAATCAATCAATCCAGAATTTGTTCGAGTTAATGTTGAAGTTTAAGCTACATTTGACTGGGACTTTACAATTTATCTTGCGGCTGCCAGCTGCTGTCACCAAGCTTCTTAACTCAGACACCCGATGTTTCTTCTCATTTGGAATAACTAATCTTCTGAACAACTAAACTTCTGTATCTGAAAAGGTAAAATTTAGTTTTATAGTTGCTTAAAGGGTTTTAAACAAAATCCTTCCTCCCTATTTGATTTAGTTCATGAAACGATAACTCATCTGATATGTGAAAGTTTGAGCTTGACTAGTCAAGCATATAAAATCCTTGTGCTCATGACCTATCAAACACTTAAAAAAAATAAGTTAAATGGCCAATTTCCAAGTCAAGACTGTTTGTAAACGCCTTCTAGAAAGTTCCTCATACCTGACGATGTCAGCATGACGTTCACCTGCTGCTTCTATACTCATTCACACACCTCAGTTTGTGCTTATTTGTTTGTCCACATGTGGCTTTCTAGGGTCCAATGTACCCACATGACTGCAAGTGTAAAAAAGGAATTTAGATGGCAGAGAAAAGAGTGCTTGTATTTGTGAACTAGCAAGCGCTTGCACACCACAGCCCTGAGGGGGGTAGAATGCCAAACTTGCGTGCCACAGTATAGTTGAAATCTCTTTTCCCTGTGTCTGGAAGAACAGGCGACAAAAAAGAAAGAAAGAAATAAACTGCTCCTTTGCAATTTCCATGGCCCCTGAAATGCTCTTTTCTTTCTTTCTTCACAGTACATTTCTGCCATTGGATTTTCTTGCTTTTTTTTTTTGAGAGGAGAGAGGTTGTTGGGGGGGGTTGTTTCTTTTTCCAGAGTCTACCAGGAACGGCAGTCGGCTCCATATCTGATTTCATGCAAGGAAAATCCAAGCCATCAGCTGCTGTTGATTCGGGTGAAGTGGAGTCAGCCTATTTCCTACCGGACTCTTAGAAAACCTATGCTCCCTCTGTTTGTGTTTGTCCCTTCATCTCTCCCTGCCTGTTCTAAATTTAGGCTTCAGGGTGGGGAACATGTGGCACGGGGGACATGATGGCTCTGACTGCCGCAGCCCACCCTGCTTACGGTCTCCTGTTGATCGGAGTTGGTGGAAACGTCTTGGCTAAACTGCGGTGGGAATCGACTCCTGCGCTCTGTCAGAGGAAACTGGACTGGACACTTATCACAACACCTTAATGGGCTTGTTCAGGCTCAGGCTTTTGGCCGTGAGCCAGAAGGTGTCTGCTCCCACCTTGTAAGCCTCCACAGTACGGTAGCTCCCTCTGGAGGAGAAAGCCGAACCCAGCTGTAGTGTAACTGAGAAGCAGTCTGCTTTTTCTCCCCCCCCCCATAACTATGTTACATACCTTCCTGCATCCCCACCCACTGTAAATACAGACTTTACTGTTGTGGCTGTGGTAACAGCGGTGTATCTTTGGCCGAGAGGGTCTTCCTAACTGAACCGACTAGTAGTTGGCTGCAACAGCGGCGCAAAACCACACATGATCTCCATTAGACTCATCTGAAACGTGTTGACTAAATTGCAGGGACAGGAGGAGAGATGAAACCCAGGGGGCTCGCTAGCACAGTCTGCTGTCTGTGATGTTCCCAGTCTATGAAGTGGGGAGGTGGGAATCAGAGCTTTTATTGAGAACATTGTGCTTGAGCACTCTTTCTTTCCACTTCTGGCTCAGAAGCTTATAACGCCATGCGCTTTTCTTTTTTTCAGTCCTGTCAGGGCTGAGTCTTCCTTCATTTTTGTTTCGCTCAAGAAGTCCACTAGTCCACAGTCAAGCGTGTAACCCAGATATGGCAGGAGGTTTGTCTCATTTGCTTATGGGAGAAACTGATTTTGGTTGTTAACATAAGGTCAGTTTGAGGCGATTCTGTCTGTGTGTGTGTAATTGTGCACTGGGGGTATGTGTGTGTGTGTGTGTGTGTGCATGTGTGTCCAAATGTGGTGGCCAGCAATAGGAAGATGCAAATCCAGGCGCTCACCTGTGAAATGTTTACTCAAGCTTGATGCAAACTGTGACGGCCTGGGCGTAGGGAATGGTGTCTCAGGCAAATAAGTGGAGGGAAGGAAGAGAAAAACCCAGCTAGGTGGAAGGACTCACTGTTTCCCCGATGTAAAAATTCATTCAAAAAAGGCTTTCCCTCCTTTCAGAAGCAAAGACAAACTGCAGCTCTCAAAGAGAAAGTCTAACTTTCTGTTTTTAAATTGCTGACTGGTTTGGGTGGTTTGAAACGGTGGATGCCAAAGGGATGAGCAGTCACTCCTAAAAACAGAGCAACAACGTGAAGCCAACAGAACACTAAGGCAAGGCTGCCGCTGCGCATGGCAAAGAATAGGAGACCCAAATGAACACAAACGATTTCCAGGTGTTTATTTAAGCACTGAGCCTTTGGAGCCAGAGCGTCAAGTCCAATGCAAATAACAATCACCTCCACACTGTGGAAGCTTGGACAGCAGCCCCAAAGCCTCGTCCTTGTTAGTACTCAATCAGAGGATTTTTGCATGTTTTCAACTTGTGACATGCAACGCAAGCAAAGGTAGAAGGAAATTTGTGATTATAGGAAAAAAAACACATTTTCCTAATGCATCAACAAGCAGGGTGACATGATTACTTTGTTTATTTGTTAAGTAAATCTTTTTTTTTCCCCCTGAGAGACACGATGCGTCGTCGTAAATCCACTGCTGTGATATTTACTGACCCGTCTGCTGTCAGGAAAATGAAAAAGCTCTGTACGTTTGTTGCCCGACTTTTTAGGTCAACTTTTCTAACCATCAACATTTTCACCTTTATAAGCTTTTAAGTAAATGCTTAAAATCTATTTAATCAATTTTGTTCTGATAAACTACAGAAAATGGAGCAAACACAGTAAGTTATGTGCAAAAAATGTTTCCGAATGTTGGTGCTTTTTGTCCCGTAAGTGGATGACTCAGCACATCTGTTGTGGTGGGACGGATTAATTGTAGAGAGGGGCTATAAAGACAGCAACAAAGATCCACACCGCCAAGAGACAAAAGAAAGAAAGATGGAGTGGGAGGAAAGAATGGAGCAAAAGGCGGGCAGGCAGGGTGGTGTTGTTAGAAGTGTGTAATGGGATGTCATAGGGACCTTGTGGAGAAATAAAAACAGACTGTCTCAACGAACGGCACACCCTGAACCACGTTGGCTTTCTAGACATTTCACCTCGAGGTTGTTTTACCACGTCCGTCAGTTTTGTGTGAATATAGTAAACTAGTACTTAATTACATATGTTGTTTAAAATGAGCATTTCTAGAAAATTAATTCAGGAGCTTCAGTCAATTAAAGGTTTAAGACACTAACAGCAGAGTCCCAGATGGGTTTTGTGCTGAGGTTACAACACAGACGGAAAGAAGGCGGTTCCTCACCTGTCCATGGTCTCAGATCCTCCTCCACTTTGCAGGTCTTCAGAGCAGGGGTTTCCATCTGATCCTGCCACAGGGCTACAGAAACACACAAAAGACACATTAAATTAATACCAAGTCTTTTTTAATTGATATTTCTTTTCAGAATTTATATTCATGTATGTGAGTTGTAAAATTTTGACATACATTCTCCCTGACAATCTAATACATCAATTTAAACAATTCTTGTGACAAAATGTTGAAAACTGTTCTGACATCTGGTGGTTTTGAGACAATTGTTCCTGTCACTGGTTGACCTCTGCTGACTGCGCAGTGAAGAGTGGGAAGAGAAGGGGTGGGTTTCTCACCACAGTGAGACCAGGCTTGGAAAAACATGCTTGACGGGTGCATACGAGGTATTTTTGGGACTTTCAGGCGAGACTCCGGAGTAGGCGAGATCTGCGAAGCGTAGAGGGACACTCGGTAGCCTGTCCAGCAGAGCTGTCAGGAAGTGAAAGGAAGGTCAAGGGCCTGCTGGCCCAACGCGTGGGACCCTGCTTCGCACCCTACAGTCACACCGCAGCAAGCTTGACACAAACAGTTGGATGTTTGTTCAAGGTCTGAGACGGTGCATTTGCTACAAGACAACCAGCACGGAGCTCTGTAGACACGGGCAGTTTAAGCACATGTGTTCAACAGTAACCTTTTGCCAAATGTAGGGGAATATTTTGTCCTACAAACAAAATGGACTTTTATTTAGGAGCTTTATTCTGAGCATGTTTTACCTCTACTTCTGTAGTAGCTTTCTTTGTTGAGAAACCACAATATGGAGTACAAAAGAATCCAAACCTCGCACTGTGGCTGTTTAGAAGAATGCCAAAAGCAGTGAAGGGGTGGTGTTGGGCTTTTCCCATATAGAGTCACACTGGATTCAGCTAGTGTAAGATCTTTGCTTCCCCTGGAGCTCCTCCACTTCCTTTGCAAATGTCCAAATCAGCACTCAGTCACCGAGAGGTCCTGCACTGTGCCTCACAATGGTAAATTCTTACACATAAATGGCCTTATTCAGAAAAGCTTGCAAGCAGCTGGTGCGATTCGCTCAAGAAAATAAACATTTCCTTCAAATATTTTGATTGGCAAGCAGACAGCATCAATACCAGAGGCACAGATTACCCCTGTTAATAGGAGGACCAGCCTCCTGAGTGTATAGCTGAGGAGCGTGGAAAGCATGGTCTGGAAATGGGAAGACGTTGAGTCTTCGTCACCATTAAGTGAGTTCCAGCACAGCTTTTTTTTTTTTTGTGAGGAAAGACACAAACAAAACATATGCTCTGCTTTTGAAGTGCACATGCAGATGAAAGGGATGGTTGAGATGATGTCTGAGCCAAAATGGCATCCATCCTTGTGACTCCGGATCTAGCAACGCCTTTGAGACATGTAATGCGCCTGTCGTAATGAAGCGTGTCATTGAGACACAGTGAATGCCGGCCCTTGTGCTGGCTTCCTGTTTCGCTTAGGCCTTAGGCATCGCAAAGGGGACAGAATGTGAGAGAAGCCGAGGAAGACAAGAAAGAACGACGCCAGTGAGAAAAGGAAAGAGACCAGGGAGCGTGTTGGAGAGGGGAGGAACACGGCCTTGGCTCTGCTATGTGGGACATTTGATATGTCTTTTGAGCCCTCACTTATAACGTGAGCAAAAACAAACACGTAGGCTGAAAAATCCTATGTTCTCTGGGACCTCACCGTCCACCCGCCCTTCCCCTCGCCCCAGACTCAATAGAGACTGTTCATGGCACACATGTAGTTTCTATAATTACTGAAATGTAAAACTCAGCCTTACTCTGATGTGAAATTATAACTTACACAAACAGTTGAGTTTGTTTAAAAAAAAATTGCTCGCACTTCTCTTTTTTTTTTTTTTTGCTTTTCACCAAGGAGGGGGCTTCAAAAGATTTTTTCATTTTAAGGTAAATCAGAAACATGTTCAGATTAAATGATTCATCCCAGCATCACAAAAAGAACTAACCACATGTGAGGCTTTTAGGCACCATGACAAATAAAGTCTGTGGTGGCCACTGGCATTTTATGTAAATTGTACCGTGCAGAAGTAAATCAGGGTCTTAAAAACTTCTCCAGATTTCTCCTTCCTTTGGATGAAAAGCCTCAGAACTTCCTGTTTGAGTTTGACAAAAAATCAACATAAAATTTCTCTCGTATGACAACCACTCAAATGTCCACACCGCCGCTACCTGACAGCGCTAATTTCCCGTCTCCCTCCTGCTTCTAATTGGCTGATCACGTCACTCTAGATGTGCGAATTAGTGCGCTCCTCTCAGCCGAGGCAGCAGCGGAGTGCCGCCTCAGACCTGGGGGTCTGGCCAGCTTGTTTATACGGAGTAAACAGTGTGGTCACTGTGGACGAGGCAGGAGGGGCACAGCTGCCTTAAGACCTTCTAATGTCAAGTCCAGGCCAAGAAGCCACGACGTGCAGATACTGAACAAGATTGCCAAGGCACAGCTGCAACAGATGTGTGCCAGCTGAGTAAGATGAAGCCAGACGTAACAACATTTGTATTAAGTGTCATACATTGAAAAAATATTCTCATTTCATGTGGAATTTGCAGAATAAACAAGTACCATTTGAAAAAGGAAAAGCAGAATACAGCGGCTCCGCAAGGTTTTACAATCACCACATTTGTCCCACATATTCAGAGGAATACACTCTTTTAAGTCCTCATCAAAGCACCAGTGGTGAAGTGTTACGCTATAGTGACATTCATCTTCAGACGGGGAACAGACGCAGGTGTTGGAACAAATAACATGTTAAATGACACCACCTCAAAAGTGCCACGACTTTTTTTTTTTTTCTCAGATGATTAAATTGGTGCTGCGTTTCCTTTTTTGTTCCCTCTTCTTAACTGTTAAAACCCATTAAAGTTGAAAGAGCATCTTTCTTCTTTGCTGTCTGTTAGAGGCTCTGCCAGGAGCTTGTTGAGTTTTGTTTTCATTCAGATGAATTAAGGCAGAACTAAAACCTGTTTTCTAATTTGCCCCTTTGAGGCAATTCAAATCTTCAGTCGCTCTTTTGATTGCCTTTCGACTTAAAAAAAAAAATTAAATAAATAAAAAGCCTGTGCATACACAATTTAAACGCTGTCAAAGTTGGATGTTAATAGACGTACTAACACCGTAACAGACGAAGAAAAAAGATACCACCCACAGCTACATGCAGTATACACATGTATCTCGCTTGAGGTTTCGAAAACCAGAATAACAATTTAATGCTTGATTGTCGGAGTGTCAGATTTGCTCGACTGAACTAGGTGAACCACACATTTTCAAACACACACTCTCGTACACACACTCCGCCCTGGCTGAGAATCATTCCACATGTCTAGCAGGCTTACCTGTGGCCACCGATGAACAAAAACAAGCAGCGAGTGTAGCGTCTGCCAACCTGCAGGAATCCTGTCACTGCATGCACTGTAATGAGCTCTTAATTATCCCGTCTGTCTCGCAGCAAAACTTGCAACACTTGTGTGTATGTGTCTGCGTGAGAAAGTGTGTGTTTTCTCTTTAGTTTGCAATGTGTCTACGGTTCAGCTTTGTGTTTCTACGTGTTAGGATTTCAGTGTTGTTGAGCAGATGTCTGAAGACGTGTTCTGTTGACAGCAAAACAGACACTATTTCATGGCTCAGACAACAAAATGAAGCAAGAAGGCTTTAGGGAGAGGTGACATGACCACCCCCCCACCCCCCCAGTCTCATGGGGGTTGGGAATGGATAATGGAAAACATATTTTGTAAGAGCAAGATCCATTTAATTATAACGTGTTGATGGGGCGATCTATCACCAAGCAAAGCTCAAACAAACAGGCCTCGCGATTTAAAGTATCTGCAAAAGTACAACAGTCTCTGGCAGGGCTTTAAAAAGCAGAGACGTGTGTGCTGTTGATATGTAAACACCTCTCTGTATCTCTAAATGCGATTTATTACAAGTCTATTTTTGTTTCAGCTTTGCATCTAATTCTGCCGTCTTGTCGTCTGCAGAGACTGGCTGCTGCTCAGACAGCGCAGCAGAGAGACAAACTGCACACTTATTTAATTATTTTACCACTCCTGCCCTGCGGTATACCGTCACAATGCTAATACCACAGTTAAGGTGTGTGGTTTATATAGTCCTTCCCCTTCTCTGCCTTAAACATACACACATTTCTTATAGACAGCCCACAGTCACTAGCAGCTGAAATGTGAAGCTCAAGGCCCCTAACGTCTCTGACACTTCCAGCTGATGTTAACATGCTGTGTCGGCCCTCCTTTCTGCTCCACGTGTGTGTGTGTTGCAGCACCGCTGCCCTTTGAAGCCTCGAAAGCCTATGATGCTCTAATTCCTGCCCTAATCCTGTGCAAGGCAGACAAGAGCAGAGCTCGTCGTCTGCTGTCTGGACCGTGTCTGTACACCTCCCTGACGATCGGAGCACACCACACATTCAAGGCCGGCCTCAGAAACTCAAAGCTTCCAGTTAAAGCTTAGTTGCAGGGGGGGCTTTTTTATTGGCAGACAACCTACAAGGCAGATGCCAAACTCTGAGCCATCAGAAAATTATCATCATAGTGGCAGCGTTGTGTTGAATTTCAACACTGTTTATTTTTCACTTTATCGGGTCACTGGTGTTTCTAAAATGGCCGACGGTCTTTTTGAGTTTGATATGAGCTGTGCAAAAGAACAAAATCAGTATCAACAGAAAGTAAGGATGGGAGGGAGCAGAGCAAAAGACCCAGTGTTCCCAGCAGTCAGCTGTTAGATAGGCCTATAGTGGTGACTCAGCGCTAGCTAAGCTAAGCACAAGGCCAAACAATGTAAGGCTGTGATAGAGTTGCACCCACACATGGCTCAATGCTCCCAAACAAGCCCTCCTGTAAGCAGAAACATGCTTTAACAAAGGTAATGAGAATCATTAGCCAGCATGAGAACTGAAGAGTGGGCGGGTGGGGAGTAGATATTAGCATGTGTCCAGATATTCTGTTAAATCTGCTGTGACACACGATGATGCGGAGTGAAGACTCATCCTCACCCCGGCCGTCACCCACGCAGCTGTTCACAGCATGAACGCGTGTAAAAACAAGGCCTTCCCCCTTTCAACACATCACCTCCGCCTAACTCACAGCCTTCCCACCTCTCCTCACCCGCTCGCCCCCGCACATTCGACCAATCTGAGAGTGACGTGATTGCCAAGGTAGCAGGCGGGCGTTACATTCCCGAGGCTGTAATGTGAGGTGTGCAGAGGCCAAACTCGGCTGGCAGTGCTCGCCGTGCCACCTGGCAGGGGACTCTGTGGGGCCCGGACCCGCCAACGCACAGTATCCAGGGACAAAGCTGACATGAGCTTGGCCTCGTAGGGCTTAGAAAAGCGCTTAGATTGGTGAAGCAAAATTCACAAAGAAAACATACATGAGAGACATTTGGCTTAGCAGAACTCATTAGATTAAAATTTGTCAGATTACCTTCCCTCTGGCCAAATAAAACCACAAATGTTCGTTTTAATCCAAGCCATTTACCTCAAAGTGAGGCTGCTGAGTTCAGAGTGTTGCTGTGGTTTGACTTCAAATAGGTCTGCTGTAATCCTCACCTTGTGTGGTGCCGAGGTGTGTTTGTTGAAGTGGGCGTGGATTATTGTTCACCGGACCTATCCGCATCGCTCGCTGGTGGTAGCGCTCAATTTCTGACAGCCTGTCGGAAAACTGCATCTTCTGGGGGTCTTCTAGCTTCACTCTGTGCCCTGAAAGATCAAAAAAGGAAGTTGAAAAGTAAAGAACACGCTACTACTTTGCACAAAAAAAAAAAAACCCTCAGTGGTAGTTCAAGCTATTTACTTAAAGTGAGATTTTTATGTCTTAACTCTAGTTTATGTAAAAAACAGAACAACACAAAACAAAACATGGCTTCGACGTCTCTAATCTTAGCTCACACTCTACCAACAGAATAAACATGTAAAGAGGAAGACATCATCACCATGTTTTCAGCTTCCAAGCACAAAAATATTATTAGAATGTCAGCAGACCTTGAAATACATTGGCTAGACACTAAATGTTGCTCAAGCTGCACCTGCTGCCACGTCACCCACAGATAACGATAGTATAAGTGGCTGAAAATAATTTCTAGAGGAATGTTGTTTTCCCTGAAACTGAAGTTTAATAAAGTGTGAATTACTGCATCAGATGTTTCTGTGAAGTGAGGAGATTACATGATGTTTATCTTGTTTTGTTATTTGGTGACTATATCTGCCCCAGTTAAGACCCTTCTCCCTCCCATGTACACAGACACACAAAAATAAAAATGCAGACTGATAGAGTCCTTAATCAAAAAGGAAACACCCACGACGAGATTACCAGACCTTATAGTCATCCGTTTTAAACATAACAGAGAAAAAACAAAGAAAGAGAGTTGTTTGTGTGTAAAAACAAACTGACAAAGCAACACACTTAGTGCCTGTATCACTCTGCGGTCCGGTTCAGGGAAATGGTCAGAAAAAAAACCCCTCAGATTGTGTCTTTTATGAAGACAGACACATGTGTTATAACACATGCACATACTTTACATGTGAACACACCTTAAACGTCAGACATGAGTCCGGATGCCTCTAATGGGAGGAAGAGATTTTAATGTAACTATCAATGCACCAAAACCCGTGTGTCAACCGACATGTATACATTCTGTGGTTTTCTCCCTGGCATCTCTACAGAGTAGCCTAATGTGAAGTAATGGCTGGATTTGAATATTTTATCACTATATAAAGGGGGCAAGGCAGACGGACCAATATGGATTTTGCCCGTCCTTTCTCTCCCCTGACCCATGGGCAATATATCTTCCCTCGGAGGCTGACCCATGGGTAAAGTTTCCTCTCGTTTACCGCTCTGTCCATTTGTTTGTGCCCACCGCCTCTCTTCCATCTTCCCCTTATAAACCATATAGACATATCATGCTTTGACACCGCCCACCCCACCGCCGCCCAACACATCAGACATCCCCTTAAATCACCTCACTTTCTGCAGAGAAGCACAAAAAAAAACCCTCTGTTTATTCACAGTTACTGATCAGGTACCTTGAACTTTACACGTCTGAAGCCTCCGTTATGACTAATCTGCTTCAGCAGGAACAGCACTTCTGTTACTGCTCTCAAGCTGTTTGTTTTCCTGAACATTATGACACCAGAAAGAAGAAACAGTGAGTGTTTGTGCGTTTCCACCAGTCCGCTCGACGTAATTACTCAGGAATATGTCCTGGACAGTTTTAACACCCTCTCTGCGTGCCCTGAGATATCTCTTTTTTCGTCTTCTCTTTAAACTGTGATGGAAGGAATGGAGGCCAGCGCTTTTCTGCCTCTCACACACACACTCAAACAGCGCCCACGCAGACACTGTGGCTACTGTCTGTTTCAGGCCAGGAGCAGGGCTGGCCAAGGGTAGCAGCCCTCCAAATATAGCCCCTATATGTGTCCTTGTGTAGTTATTAAGAGATTTACACCACCTCAAAAGGCTGAGGTCAGGGAAACGATACATCCCACTGCTCTCTGGTTGTGTGTGTGTGTGTGTGTGTGTGTGTGGGTGTGTGTGTGGGGGGGGGGGGGGGGA
>JAVKLF010000002.1:12830725-12842185 GCA_034783495.1 Millerichthys robustus | reverse complement strand
GATTGATTTTAAAAGGTAATCAGTTGTAGATGTACACCCAGTGATTAGTTTCACAGAATTTCATTAAAATCTGTCAAGTGGGTCATAAGATATTTTGCTAACAGACAAACACACTGCACACGGGCGCAAACACAATAATACATCTAAAAAAATATGGAAGCACACATTTACTGAAACAACCGGCTTGAATTGTGTTGCTCTACTTTGATGTCTGTTTTGTTTAAAATACATTTCAGGCTGTGCGCCGGTGCGCTGTATGAAAAGACACGAGCTTTGTTGTTTTCCAGCTCATTAATGCTCTGCAGCTGTTAGGAAACTTCTGTTACAGCCAACCGAGCTGCAGACGACAGACAAGCTATTGAACCTGACATTTTAAAGATTTCTTAACAAAAAAAAACCCAGAATATTTTGAAATACATTCACACTTTGATTCTGCTACTGCAGCTTTGCGCTCTGATTTTTCAGTTAATCGTTTTATTGGGTTGTTTTTAGGCAGCACGGAGCATCGAGGCAGTGTTCCAATGTTTGTGCATACAAATGAAATATCCAGATAGTCTGATGTTTGGGTCAGCTGTCTGCGGTTTTAATATTGCTTCTGTCATAATAATCTTTTCAAGCTCCTCATCTAATGCATCTGCTTTTTTTCGCCGTCCTGTGCCACTTGTCAAATAAGGAGAATTGAGGTTTTAAGGAATCTTTCATTAACGTTGTGGTTACAGAGGATGTGATTTGTTGATCCTTTATCGTCATTTCCATCAGTTTCTGTTGCAGGTCACAGTTAACGGGTCTCCTCGATGTATATTTTTTTTTCCAAAAGGATGCCCTCGTTTAATGGATGTTGATTTCTCCCTGATTACCCAAATCATGTGTCACTCTGTGAAATGCCAGAGGCTAATTTGCCCCGTCGTCTTGATGAGACAGTTGATAAGGACATTGATTAGCTCTCCATCTGAACAAGGAAAGGATTTCATTGGGGCAAAGACACGGGGGCAACACAGCATTCATTTCAGCAATCAGCCCACCGTCCACCCTCCTTCCTCTCTTATTTTACATTCAGCCAAACTCTTCCCAGAGTTCCTTCAATATGGATTACACAGCATGGTGCAGGTAATGGTAATTTAGGCTGAAATAAAACTCTTTTAATCCTATTGGATGCAATAGTTGGAGAGAATCAGAAAGCAGAGGTGATTAGATGTATTTGGACTCTCCTTTGATTCCCACAGATGCCTATTTCTACTCCCAGAGCTTGATTTGGTAGAAACGGTCTAGTGAGAACATCCTTAGTCAAGTCCCATTCTTCTCCTGCTTTTGAATGTAATCCCTGCTGCAAAGAAAGAAAAAAAAAAAGAAATCATAAGCCTTCATTATCTCCAGTCAGGCAATTTTGGGAACATAATACTGACTCGGGATTGGAGCGCTTGCCCTCATCAGGTCTGGGACCTGATCAAACCACTTGCACAGAGCAGGGGAGTTAAAGAGAATCATGCCCACCAGTCAGTTCATCTCCCTTCAAAAGGCATATGGTGCGAATTTCATCTAAAGTGTAAGGGAGAGGGCTTGAAAGGGCACGCAAGCAAGTCATTGATGTGAGAAATAAGGCCGGGCTGTAAAAAAACAAATCAAACCACAGTCGGTTTTCTGGGAGCAATTAAAGCCAAAGAAGAACCAGCTGCCTCATTGTCAGTCGCGTCTCAATCTCCTGTTTGTTCTGGCAGCCTGCTGGCAGGGCAAAGTGGGGTGGGGAAGACAAGTGCTCATCCGTTTATCAGCCTCAGCAGCTCCCGAACTCTGAGAAACCACAGAGGCCGAATAATAACAGAAGCTGCGCATAAAAGGAACCATAGAGTTGATACTTAAAGAAAAATAGATGGAGGGGAAGAATAAACGTGAAAGGAGAGACAAGAGAAATGCAAAAAAGTGGCAGAGGTCAAGATTAGAAGATAGTGCAGAGAACCAGAAGCCAGGAAATACTGGCCTGCTTCTCCCCCTTGAGACGTCAAATGGAAGAGTCCCAGTATGTCCTTAAATATTGATGTGTAGTGTGAGTTGAAGGCTGGTCCTTAATGTTCACTACTGGCCCTGGGAGACAAGGCCCTGCACAGATGAGTATACACTTCATTTCAAATTACAGCCAATCATTTAGACAAACACTTACATGTTGTTGTTTTATAGCTGTGCCATCCAAAGCCTTCAAACTGTTCAGTAGACAACTAATGATTTGTATAAACATTTGTTGAATTTGGCTTTTTCAGCTAAGTCATGTCAGATTTAATGACAGCTGTAACTGAGATGGGATGGAGAAAAGTCATCACCCCATGACTACAACCTCATCAGGACCCTAAAAGCTTTCTTTGTCCTCCACAAGGGAGAGGTGTGAGATGGAACTGAGAGGGTGTAGGCACCAGAGGGACCGTGTAGTCCATATTTTATGTTTCTCACCACTATGAATCATTCAAAAAGCTCAGCCGAGCCCAACGACGTTCATCTTGTCTCCATAACTTTAAGCAATCAGTCATTTTCATCTATCAGCAAAGCTCAGACATGATCATGAGTGCCCTGATGTACACACACTCGCAGACCAGGAGCAGCAATCAATGCCATTACTGATACGGTCACAGGAGTCAGTGCAGGGCACGGCCCTCTGTCTTCCATCTAAAACCACAGTCAGATTCAAAGGTGAAGGTCAAGTTGTCGGTGACTCTTCCAGCTGTAGCTTGACCAAAGAGCAGAAGGCTCAACCTTGTGCTCCGTCTGCCTGTGTGTTTTTCTCTGACCTGGGCTTTTGTCGGGGTAGTGGACTTCACACTGATGGCCCCTTTTAGAGGTCCTTGTGGTCATGCATGGCCCAGACTGTGATGTTGAACATAGAGGAAGGTCAAGCACAACAAAGGCCTCCTCTGTTGGAGGAGTGTGGTGTTGAGGATTGGCAGGAGGGCTGGGTGAATGGACTATATTGATTAGTTATGATTGAGTCCTAAAGGAAACACTTAAGGTTTCTGTGGTAAAGCCCTAAGCTTTACTGTATCTGGACCATGATCAATTCAACTATTAGCCAGACATTGTCCCATGTAATCAGAGAAATCGATATTCTATTTTGTCAGCTGTTTTTAATATGCCTTTATTTTGAAACAGCAGTGAGTGAGAATGAAAACTTTCCAGGGTGTCATCCCTGCTAGTCTCAGTGCAAACACGCATGTTGTCTGTATTATTATTTTATTTTATTTGTTATTTATTTATTTATAGGGACAGTGCATATTAATAAATATTTCTGTCAATATGCTAGAATTAGCTAAACAGCTAGTTTTCACCTTGTGTCCCTATAGACAGATGGTAAAAGTCATCCTAAAAGAATAAAATTAACATTAAAATTACATATATACAGTACATTGCATCATAACAATAGATTTCATGAGCTAAAATAAGCATTTTAAAAACACAAAAGTCCAACGATAATACATTCATCAAAAAAAACATAAACCTGTACACATAAATAAGCACATATACACACGGCAAGATGGCAGCAAGGGGCAGCGAGAGACGCAGTTGTTAGTGTTGACAGCTTTGATTATCAATAAGCCGTTTCTTTAACTGTACCTAAATGTAGAGTTTGAGTTGAGATTACGGATGGTTATGGGGGTGAGGTTCCAATCAGTTTCAGCTCGAACAGAAAACGCACTTTGGACGAATACACTTTTCCTAAACGGAACGATACAATCTTCGCTCACTGCTCCTCTGGATCTGCTGTGATCAGGTGTTCGGTTGTTAACAAACTGGTGAAGTGGAGAGGAAGATAAACCATAAATTATTTTAGAGATAAGAGATAGATTCAAACATTTGATCTTGTCAAACGACACATTTGTTGTGTCACCATGGAGGTGTCTGTGGTTGTTTCTGCCTGATCACTTGCATATCACTGCAAACACAAGAATGATGACTGATGGTTTAAACTTCAAATTTTCACCAACTGAATCCTGTGAAAGCAGGCTAATATTGTTGCAGAACGACTGTTTATCAAGTAACAAATTCATTTTCTTTATCTTTCTCCGTGTTACTACAACTTAGTGCCATTTTTTTAAAAACACTGAAACATGGAACATCCATCTGTGACGAAAAAGAGAAACCAGCAGGAGTTTGACTTTTCACAGCATTTGCTTGTTTGCAGTCATCATTAGGAAATGCTGGACTCTGTGCAAGTCTTGGCAACTACTAAGGCTAAAGGAAGAGTTGTTTGTTTGTATAAACAAATTTTTGTGTCAAATTTGGCAAAAAAAAAAAAAGAAAAACTGTGAACAGTCAAGCCCGGTAGAGGACCAATCATTAGTTGTGCACAGGTTAGTGCAAATCTACAAATTCACATGCAATTGACCATTTATCATTCATTTGAGGTGCTATCTGAAGCCTTTGGCCTCACAATCCCACATTGTCTGACCTAAACAAAACAAAAACAGTTCGGCTGGATCTCAAAAGAACACAAAGTGTAGGATATTGGAATGTTTGCAGCATTGAAAGAACAAAAACCTCCAATAAATAAAAGTGCTGAAGAACTGCGAGGTGCCTTTAAAATGTCTGTACATGTAATAAAACTTGTTAAAACCAGCTGTTAAGAACTTTTTACCTATTCAGGATATATCACGGTGTGTGTGTGTGTGTGTGTCTGATGTCACAGTCCAGGAAACAAAAACACTGCAGCTTCCAACATGGCTGAGTTTGTACACCTGCACCGGAACAAAGGCATCAGCTGTGGCTAGAAACCTTTTCAGTTTGCTGACATATGGAAAAGTGAAAAAGTCTGACAATCTCCCCTCTTCTCTGTATGCGTTTTAGTCGTTTTTCTTCCACTGTGCTTGTGAGTATGGATGTGTTCAATCAGAAGCTGTTCCCACTGAAACATGCTCTTACACAGCGAGTGAGTAAACCTTTATGTAACCGCCAGTCGAGTGGGGAGTTCATTTGATGGAGAGCCCTGCTTGATTTGTTTGTGGCTCCAAAGAGGCTTACGACACGCAAGCTGCCCCTGTTCTGCTCTGATAAATGGTTCTGAGAGAGGAAGGAAGGGGGGAAAAAAGTGTGTGTATGTGTGTGTATGTGTATGTATGTGTGTGAGACCTCGCCAAAGACTTTGGGGTTTTTCGCAGCCTAACTACATGTTTAAATATAAACATGAATTAAATATTTAATATGATGTTAAATATGAAGAAGAATAAAAACAAAATGTTCAGCCATTCATGAGACATCTTTCACACATACACAGACTCTGGGTGATTCTTGTTGAAGGGAAGCGGTAATATGAAAAAAGCCGTTTCCATCCTGCTGCAGAGCGTGGCGTGTGTTTGCTTTGCAACGCACCGCTGCCATTTTTTGCCTTTTCCAAGCCGAGCAGGCCGGGCTGTAGCTGAATGTTACCTGTCCCACCCAGCCAGTGGCTGGCAAAATGCTGCCACAGTAGATTAGCGCACTCTGCAGCTATGCTAATGGTCCATGAACACTCAGGGGGCCTACATGGAACTTTGGGGGGGGTCCTTTACATCTGCTCGGCCCTTTTGTCTCTGTGACCATTATGTGTAATGAGTATTACTGCAGTGACCAGCTGCTGACAGGCCGCACAGAAAAGAGCAGAGTGGCCATGTAGTTGTCCCCCCCTGCCCCTGCCCCTCCTCTGTCTCCTGCAGACCACGCCGTCATCATGTCAAGACTGGGCAGAGAGTTTGCCACTGGAACACACAGATTTGCTCCGGCTGATGGCAAACCACAGCAGTGGAGCCTGTGGTGGCCTGCATTTCCTTTAATATCCTGGCTAATGTACAGAGAGAAGCCAGGGGCCCCAGCAAGCCACTGGATCCTGGCCAGACTTCCCAACCTACCAGCCCACCAGTCTTATGTAATGTTTTGATCAGAGCAGTAGGCAGTGTTTAGTGTGGGAGATGCAAATAAGACTTATATTTGTACATGGCAGCAGTTCCAAAGTCTCTTCCTCACTAATAGCTTTTGCATGCTTTGGACTAAGATTTAGTTGGGGTTTTTTTTATTCTAAATACTATTCTGAATACATTTTTGAATCCAAAATTGTGGGAAAAAAAACGTATTTTCAATTTAAAAAATAAACAAATTATGTACATTTCAAACCTGCAATTCTGCAAATATAAATAGTTCAATATTTATTTTTCTACTTTTTGATTCTTTATCCATAGTAATTGAAGTCTTATGTTAGATGTGCTGCTTTAACAACAGTATTGGTTCAGAAAAACAAAAAGAAGAAATGAAGGTGAACCATATAATATATGTTGGTTGTGGGTGGTGTATTGTAACTTCTACCCCACAAATTAAGCATATCTTCACGAGCGAACCTTCGCTGCAGGATTAACGGCAGCTGGAGAAACCGCATCTCCTCGTCTGGCACGAAGCCAGGCCCACAAAAAGAAAAGTTGAAAATGTGGGGGAGAAGACGGTTTAGAGGGCAGAGGGAAAGTAAAGGAGAGGCTGTCTGTGGGGGGGGGACTGAAGAAGAAAACCACAGAAGGATTACAGGCAGGGCCTCTGCGTTTCAGTTAAACTTTTCTCTCACTCAGAAACCGTTAAATAGACTTGCTGACCCTCTCTCCAGCTCACTGAGAGCTTCCTGCCTCTGTCTACCATGCAGAAACCCCCTTCACCCTCTTTCAGCCAAATCACACCTCTCTCCCGATCCGTGTCAGCTCATGAATTAGTCCACAGAGACGTTTTCTTGCCCAGACACACTTCCTTTCTTCCCACTTCCATCTGGGGGGCCACAGATCCCTACAAACTGTCCGTTTCTAGATTGGCAGTTATTGAATTGACACACCTGAGCTTCTGGCACCTTGATGAATTGCAGAAAGAAACACAAAAGAGGAGGAAGGCTGGCTTCTTGGCGTTCTAACCCTTACTTCTCTTCTGAAACTTCCTGTTGAGCTCACGTGACAGTGATGGTTGTGGACGGTGGTTGTCGGGTGTCCCGTCTGGTCAGGTCTGTTTTCTTTCATGGGAGGAGCTGCGTTTGCCTCAACGCTGCTCGCCTGCCCACATGTTGATGTTAACAATGGCTGAAAGTTAACGGCTTCAGTGTTTTTATGTCAACACGAGGTAATTGCATCCTGTCCAGTGGTCATCCTCGGGTCAGGGAACTGTGTACACTGAAGTTTACCTACTTGATCCCTTTTACATTTTACATTTTCAGTTTTGCATGAGTTATCGCTTCACATTTTAAAGATCAGAAATGATGAACAATAACTGTCTTCTTCTCAATGCCTTGCGCAGTTAGACCGTTTCTGACCACCTACAGTGTTCAATAGAAGCTCCAGTAGTCATTCCAGCTGCTTTGATTCGGCTGCAGCTTTTGTTGTAAGAAGATAAATCCAAAGCTGTATCCTATTGCTGTATACAGTTTCACTATTTTCTGTTTCTGTAAAAAAAAAAAAAAGAAAGTAAAAAGCCTTTCCCCAGTGGAGGTAGAGCTAAGAATTAACGTGACATTGCTCATCTCCACAAATCTGGAAGTTGGAAGGAAGAGAGGGAACATCTGCAAAAAGCCTTCATAATTATATCTGAAGATGTGTGCAAAGAGGGGGGGGGGGGTGATATAAAGGAAGAAAATGAAGGGGGTGAGCAGACACAAAAAGAGTTCTGACCATAAAATGACTGCCAGATTCCTATTTGTATGTCTTGAAAGAACCGTGTCTCTGCTGCCGCTGCATATGGGATGTGGGATGAGAGCTCTGGCAAATCAAAGGCGGGTTCGATAAAGATCTCTGGAAGCCCATGCTAGTAAACAGGGCCATAAAAGTGGCTTGAGGGGTGGAGTGTCAGAAGGAGAAAAAAAAAACTTGAACATCTGCCCACCTCCAATAAAGCCGGAGCTTCTGCAGGCGTCAGTTGCGGTGCTGCGTACGGTCAGGCCCGCTGAGTTGATGGTGGTTTGGATCTTCATCTTCGTATCATGTCCTCTGATCAAGGTCTATCAGTCATGCAGAGCATTACTCTGCCTCAGATGAATTTTCAACTTTTCTACTTTCCTTTTCATCATTCTGCCCACCCCCTTGGAACTCGTTCAGCTTGTACGAACATTTAATTTTTACACACATCTTGTCATTTCCTGTTATTATTATCCACAACTCCATTTAATCCACAACCTTTTCCTGAAAAAACAAAAAGTTATTTCAGTCATTTCTAGCATTAATGCAAGCTTTTTTAAACCGCAGAGTGAAACTTTGCATCTGTTTGCTTTTTTTTTTTTTTTTAGCAACGATCATTGCACACATTTGTAAGCATTTTTGACATTGTGGCCAAAGGGGCCGGTTAAAATATTCCAATTAAAATAACAAAGATTCTGTAGCCTTTCGGTGCAGGCATCCTTCCTATTGTTTACCCAAAACTAAATCTTAAAAAAAAGAAAATAGAAAATCATGGCCTCAAGGTTTGTGTTAAAGAGACCACATGCTTTCTTTAGCTTTTGTGTTTTCATTTCAGTGAGCAAAGCTCCCCTCATGAATAACAGTTTATTTATTTTATGTTAATACTTTGCATGCTCTTTTTGTCATCATCATACACAAATGTGTAAATGTATTCAATTTGTGGGCATTTCGACTGAACATGCGCTAAGACTTCTGGATGCTTTGTCCAAAAAATGATCGTTTTGTTACATTTCCAAAGTAATTTAAAGTTCAAAGGTCACAATGCTTTTTACAAAATGCTGATAAAATTTAGCCTAACTGTCCATTTCCACTCATGTTTGGCTACAAAGGGCACAGTGTGTGACAGCAGACAGAGCAGTGCCCTCCAGTGGTGCAGCAGCTGAAAAAAGGAGCCCTTTAGAGCCGCATCATTTTCACCGTGGTTGGGGGGCTCCTGTCTGACAAAGACACACACAGCAGCTTTGAGAAAAGGAAAAAAAAAACAGTTTCTACCACAGTTTGAGGAATGTTTATCAGTGGTAAGCAGGCTGCCCTGGAAGCATATGGTGTGGTTTCACTGCTTCGAGTGCACGAGAGGTGAACTTCAGGAAAAGTCGTATGATCGTAGGAGACCTGACAGATGGTTGAACATGTGAGCTTAAGTAGTTGGTTCTGCTCTGCTTTGTCCTTTATATTTTATGGAACAATAAATAAAGTAGTGCAGCTCTATAAATACACAAATATATACTGTATGCAGAGCAAAAATAGTGTTTGCAAAGCCAAACACCAGCAATGAAAGCGCTGATCTCCACAACTAAATTGTTGTTTGTTGACAGTTTTGTTCATTTTAGTTTTCCAAATTTCAAAACAGTACATAATTTCTTTATGTTTTTGAGTTATATCTTTGGATGCATTTCCTGCACAATATTTTCAATAGTGGTAGAAATTTTTAAAAGACACATCAAGTATTTCCAAATTGTTTTAACTGATTTGTTTTTTATGTTAAGGCTTTAAAACGTGTGATCACTTGTTGAAAATGAACCTGCATGACGTTACAATAACGCTTTAAAATCATCTCCACCTCAACCAGCTCAAAATAACTTGTTTTATTGATAACAGAGCTTAAAGGGTCATTCATTCTGCTGAACTGAAAAATTAGTTTTCTGGTGCTAAACAAAATTAAACAAAATAAATACTTCTTCCCCTGAATTCAGGGAAGTAGTTCTGCTGCTAATTTAAGCTAAATATGTCACATTAAGAACATTCATCACTGATCAGTGTCTTACTGTTATCAACCTTTAAGCATATTTCAGGATTAGTATGACTTCAATAGTTGTTTTTTTAATTCATACTTTTACTTGTTAGGAAGGTTTTCCTTTACTTGTAACTTTAATCAACCTAAACTACTGCTGGCAAAATCTGCAGCCATTTTTCTATGACATCGTTAATTATTTCAAAATAAACAGTTTCATGATGTGTTCCTGAAAGAGTGTTCAAATTAAAACAATCC
Organism: Millerichthys robustus; assembly: GCA_034783495.1. NCBI lineage: Eukaryota > Metazoa > Chordata > Actinopteri > Cyprinodontiformes > Rivulidae > Millerichthys > Millerichthys robustus. The sequence continues at coordinate 12,832,270 of JAVKLF010000002.1, read as the reverse complement.
CCCAAATTACAGAGAAAGCACAATTAATCACAGCTTGTTGCAACATGGCTTAATTTGCAAAATTCACTTCAGTTGAACTAAAAAGATCTTAAATATTATGTTAATATGATCAAAGCCTGATTAAAAATATCACCTAATTTTTGTTTTATTTCTTTGTGTCCATCACACATTGCTGTCATCATTACCTAAAATTTAAAAGGAACTTTAATTACCCACCAAAATGTCCCTTAAAACGTCTAACCCCATAAAGTGGTGATGCATAACTCCAGCCTCCGAGGCTCTGTCAGCAAGACCTCCAGCTCCTCCGATTTAACGACCGCCTCCCCAGTAGGCCTCGTTAAATTCTCCTCCGAACAAATTAGAAGGTGTTACACGTGTCAGAGGTCACTTCACTGTACGGAAGGTAGAGCACAGTTCATAACATGCGCCCATGTGGTTCGGAACCCCGAATGGTGTTAACCCAAAAGTTCAGCACCTCATTTAAACTCACAGTGCTGTCTGCTTCAACCCTAAAGGGAAGATTTAATCAAAAATCCAACCCAGCAGGGGTTGTGCAGGCTGATTTCACTCCTTGGGATGAGCTGCTGTTTCTAATGTGGTTCACTTGAACAGGACCTCTGTGAAGCTGGATATAGAAGAAAGGCCTTATGTACAGCCATGCAATCAAGAAAGGGTTGAGGGTTTAATGCGTTCAACGCTGAGATGTGGGACAAGATGAAACCGTGCCACATGCTACCAGTTGATATTTCATACAGAATTTTTAGATCACAGGCAAGACACATGTTGCTTTGGGCTGAGCCGTAATAAAACAGGAGCCCAGATACAGAAGAGTTTCATCAAAAGCCTCGCCGTATAAATGGATAAATGTTCCACAGATTCCGCGACGGAGGAGCCAGCTGATATGTCGAGCGGTAATATTCACTGCTTTCAAGCTTTTCCAATAGGAATCAAATCAAGCTCAAACATTTGCAGCTTCACAGAGGAGATTATTGGTGAAACCAGAGCCTGTCAGAATTCATATAACCACCCCACCACCACCCTCATCCCCCCCACCACCACCACCACCCCACATACACACTCTCTTTGGAACAAATGCACTTGTTTATTTTGGTCTGTACCTCGTGATTTCTCGAGTTTAAGTGTAAATTACATGTCGCCACCATTAAATATTAAACCCAGCAGAGCTTTAATAATTAATGGCATCGCTTCTTATGCAACATTGGCTGAGGAGCTGGTTCACAGAGCCCCCACCCCGCCCAGGCCTGCCCCCTGCATTAGGCTCTTCTTGAGGTTAGAGACTGTGGCCACCGTGCCCACCCACTTCTTTTTAGCTGGCAGATAGATGATTGCAGGAAGTTCGTAAAAGAAGATCTCCCCCACCAGAATGGCTGCTTCTTGGGGAGGGAATGACTGCCTGCTGAGTGGGTGTAAGTGCTTCTTCAACCACAACTAAGTGTGTTCCTTGGATCCGAGGACTCTCAAGCTGTAGGCAAGTTTGGTATAATAATTGGTTGACAGAATGGTGTGTGTGTGTGTGTGTGTGTG
>JAVKLF010000002.1:12802963-12818137 GCA_034783495.1 Millerichthys robustus | reverse complement strand
GACTAATATCATGTGATTTTTGCCCGGGCCTGTTCCAATGCATAGCAAACAGTGCCCACACATGGAGCAGCCGCCCATCACTCCGGCTGGTATCACACAGACAGAGTGGGGAAGTGTACCGGCTGAGCCGCTCCAGAGGAATGCAGACATATAACTCGACTTTAAAAACAAATACTGCAGCAATAAAACACTTTCTTTCTCACCTTCTGTCTCCCTCAGACTTTTGTGAGATGGTGGAGATAATGGGTGGCACTACGAGATGCGACGCGATAGCTTTGTGAGGCAGCCAGAGGAGCAATTATTCATTTTGGTGAGACAGCTTTATGAGTTTTAATGAATTACTCCCACGCTACCGCCAATGCTATCTATTCAGTCGTAGCCAGAAGATGTTTTTGTCTCTGGGCTGAAATATAATGTATGAATGTAATGAAATACATTCAAAAGAATGGATTTTTCTGAAGTCATGTAATGTCATATAATTTTTTTTATATATAGTTGTGTCTCTTTTGGCTCAGTTTTCACTACCATGGTTATTTTAAAATATTATTTTGTGCCATGCTTGCACCTCCCACCCACCACAAATGAAGTTTTGACAAGAAAACTGTTATTTTTTAAATAGTTTTAAAGAAACTCAGTTCATTGTACAGACTCTAAGCGTTGCATCGAACACAATAAAGATAAAGTGAATCATCTTTACGTATTCCTGTTTAGAGAGAATGTCCAAATTGTTTTCAATACATGTATTTCAGCATTTTTGTTTCATGATGTGACCAAAGCATCAACATATATTCGAACCAGAGACAGACGTGGAACCCAGAAGTTGAAGCCACAAAGGATGCATGCCCCCTAGTGGCTGGCTGCAGTACAATTTCAAAGACGGACAGTTTTTTCAGGTGTTGAGTTTTGTTGATTTACATAGGAATCATTTAGATATTTTATTGTAAGGTGTTTTGGAACGTTTAAGAACAAATAATATCTTGCCTGTTGTAAGTAACTCTTTGAACAATCTCTGCTTGAAGGAAAAAGAGTTTGATTCAAACCAAATCAAGCTGTGAGTAACATTGCATCATTTTTAGCCCTCTCTCCATCTCCGTGAGTCTCCTCTGTGATAATGAATGAACGAGGGGGGAGTTTGTGGCTGAGCTGCTCCGTATTTTTAGGGCTGTGTGCCTGCGGTCTATGTGGCCTGTCCCAGCCAGAGGAGCCATGGGGGATATTTTTGGCCACAGACTGAACTGAGTCCAGGCCCACACAGAATCGCTGACAGACACGGGCAAAAAAGGGGAAAAAGGGATGTTTTTCCTATTGGAAGGAAACTAGGCTTGATTCCGAAGGGTTAGAGAGAAGAAGAAAAAACAAGAGAAAAGGCAGATGACTGTTTAAATAAGATGAAAGTGGGCTTTTTAAAATTGCTACACCTTTTTTTTTTTTTCCTCTGGATATATTTAAACTGAACGTTTCATCTAATTAGAAGATTAGATTTTAACAGTTTTATGTTTATTCATCATTAGCTAGTGACTCTCACAAGGTCAAAAGAGCCATAATTCACAGTGTAATCAAATGCAAAATAATGGTAATTACAGTAATTGCTTCCCACTTTTATATAGTTTTTCTCTCTGCAGTTGATTTAGTCCATGTTAATGATATTAAAGATAACTATAGTCTTATTTATACAACTCTCCAGATGCTATTTCAGTTGGCTCACTGATTGGAGCGATTTGCATGCTCCATGTAATGTGGATACAGCTCTCAGGCTATGATTTACCATATTAATATTTAATTGCTATCAAAGTGTGTTTTCAAAGTATTGGGTGACACTCGGGTCTCTCGGCCCAGTCACGACAGAGCTGATTCCAGAGCGGGGCGAGGAGCGAAGTGCGGTTCCAAAGAGACGAGTTTTCTGTCATCTTATCCCCCCCTCCCCACGCGCTGGCACCTGTGGAGCCTCCTCAGCAACAGTAAATCACGTGACCATTTCCTCACGAAGAAATCCTAATCCTCGTGCCAGATCCGTCCGGGGCTCTCGCAGCTGCCTCGGCCCAAGACATGCTGAAACCCGAGGCTTCGGCATTAAGAATTAAAAATGCTAGAAAGTGGTCCCTATGCGCGCCTTGTTTTGTCATCAGTGTTCCATTAGTGTCACTTTATTCTGCACCTCCCCTCCTTCTCCCTTTGTGTGTTTGAGTCAATATCGGGAAAGCCGGCCCGTTTCTGCCCAAATGGTTACAATATACCTTCTTCACGCCTAAAGAGCTGACAAAGGTTATTACTCTGACCTGGCTTCTGAGCAGCAGAGAGGGCTAAACAGATAAATCAGAGCTGCAACAGATACATAATCTGAAGCTCTGGGAATTAGCCCAGAGAGTCAACGTGTGAGGGAGCATATTGAGGTCCATTAATCATTTCGAGGGGAAGACATCTTAAGACCAAGATAACATTTACAGAAACGTTTTAAGTTCCTCTCTGTGATGCTTCTGACTTCCTGGACAGTGGCCTTGGTGTTTACCGGCCTGTCCTGCAGCAGGAAGTCGCATGGATATAATACCTATGTGTGGCTGCAGGCAGTGGCCAGTGTGGTGATGTTGATACAGAAGCAGACCTGACACACAGCTGTTGTTTATGATGTGGCTAGCCCAGGTGGACGGGCCACAGCCACAAGCCAACCCAACCTCGAATCCACAGATCTATAGTCCTGACCAGAGTTGTTTTGGGGGAAAGTCAAGTCAGGTCTGTCCCAGCTTGTAAAACTCCAGCTCCTGTCAAACAAGTCTGAGGCAGAGGTCTTTATCAGAATTATATAGCAACTTACAGTACAGGCCTTTAAGGTTTTAGCATTTACTTTTCAATGTATTTTGTTGGTCAGTATTTGTTTGAGGAAAGGAGAAGATGTTCAAACACTGACATTAAATCATGGTGGCTTTAGACGTTTTGGGGGGCCAAGCACACATTCTGTTTGTGCTAGGAGAAGCAGAATGACGTGATTTTCTAATTGACAAACGGTCCAGTTTGACAAGTTGATGCAAATGATTTCTAAGAACCTCAGGAACCTTCTCAGCCATTTTCAGCACTGACTGCAGAATCTTTCTGTCAGCCAAACTGCATTTACCATAACAAGATATAATGGACCTTTGGCAACTTGATTCAAATATGTTCCACTCATAACATGCACTGTTGTGCATTTTTGCACTTAACAGTTCTTTTGCACAGGCCAACAGCCTGGGAGTTAGATGTAATCTTTGTAGTAAGTTCCTTTAGTTTTTACATAAAAAACAGCCAAGGGGCTAACACTGATTCTGACTTGCACTAAAGAGCTCTATGCTATATTTTAGAAAAAGGAAATTTCAAAAAGCATAAACTGTTCTTTAATAACTGACCTCTACCTGAAAGAAATCTTATAAATTGATCCAACACTGAGCTCACTGCCGAGCACAGACTGGAAATGATGCTAATAAAGCTTGGAAACTGCACGTAATAAAATTGTGCACATTTTATTCTTTATGTAATCATTTTGAAAATTAAATTTCCTTTTGAATTAGTTTAAGACTCATAGCATGCAACTCCTTAAACCTTCACTTCAGTTTTTCTGCATTGATTAGATTTTTAAATAGCTAAAAACGTGTTAAAATACTGACGAAATGTTTCCGATTTGCTTTTTGTTCTTGTCCATTTCCATTAAGATCAGAACATTTCAGAAAAACATATCCTTTTCTCTTCTAAGCTCTTTCTAGGAAACACAAGAACTGCCAACAAAAAAAAAGATGCTTATCTGTTGTCCCGGAACAGCTACAGGCATTACACTTCAAGAAGACCTCTGTGCTGTAAAACAGAAAACTTACAGCTTTCTGTAGCTTTAATCTTGTGATGTATATAATTTGTTGACCAGTAAGCTGTGAATATTCTAAAATATGGTTGAAAACATGTGCAGTGCAGTGCTAAGCAATACTGATATGTATAAACACACAAACACAAAGGCAGTAACAGAACTCTGTGCTCCCTGGCCTTCGAGTCATCTCTTTACGTCAATAAATACAGCAAAATGGCATTAGCAATAACTTCAACTGTATGACCAGCCTCTAATATGATAGAATTAGTATCAGTGTTTTAAGGTTTGGCCATTTAGGTGAAATTCTAAGCCGGACAGGGAGTAATTTGGACACAGAGAAAATTGATTTTGACCATCAGCACTTTCTCATTTTCAAACAGCGCCTGCAGCTAAATGGGTTAGCCTGTTAAGCACATTACACAGGTAGCCTCTCCTTTCCTCCCCAATGATTATGTGTCGGCCTTGAGCAATTGATATTTCTTGCAAATAAGAAAATTATCATATTCCATGACTGGAAAGAGAAATTAAGTCCTGCAGTTATGGAGACTCTGAACTCAGAAAAGAAGGTACATTTTACCCCTTTTTTTTTCTTCTTCTTCTTCTTGTTTGTTTTTAAGGGTGGGGTGTGTGTATCAAATGTCCAAAGCCATGCTGGAATCGGGGCTCTGTCAAGACTTATCAATAAAAATATACAGTAAAAGTGGTGAAGAGGGAGTGGGACGAGGAAGGATTGAAGGGTATTGGGAGAGAAAGGACTGGCTTTGGTTCAAGCGGAAAAGAGCTGGGAACATGTGCTGTACTGGAGGGTGTGTCACAATAACCCTGTAATTTCATCACCAATCTGTGCACTGGTTCATAAATCATAACTTCAACAAAGTTTCTCCTCTGAAGCGTCTAAAGTTTCCAGCTATTTTTTTTTTTTCTTTTTTGTTGCAATTTCAAAAAATAACCTTTCTTTTGCTCTATCTAACCTGACCTCGCTTGTTATTTGTAAGCGGACATGTTCGGTAATAATGCCAGGATTAAAACTAACCGCTCTGGGCAGGGAGGCACCGCAGAGGCAGCGATGAGGTGTGCACCACGATGGGGATTATTGAGTCTGCTACATTTACAGTCACTGCGGCCTTCAGTCTTGTGGCCTGAGAGGTCGTCTTCATACTAAAGCTCTGCTGGTCTAAGTAGAACCACATGGGGGAACCTGATAGTGAGATTTTGTGACCAGAGAAGTTAACCTGGGCTGGTTTACACTTACACTTACAGATGCCCAGGGATTGGCCTGAACTTTAGCATAAAGAATAAAACAAAATGATAAAGTAGTGTCAATATATATATACAAATGCACAATTTATACCTGAACAAACATACTTTTTTCTCTCTTATACAGCTCATCTGTCCTATAACCTCTTGTGTGTATCTGTGGCTGCAGTGAGTGGCCAACCAATGAACGGCATTTACCGGAGGGCCGGTCAGAACAGCACCACAGACGCTAATGGGAAAGAGACAAAGCCACAGGCCACAGACATCCAGTAAACAGCAGACCACAGTGTGCACTTGCAGGTACACCAGTCAGATTTGGGACTTCCTATATACTCTTCTGTGTGTTTTACCGCTTCAGTAACTTCCAATTCCAACAAAATGTTTGCTTACTGGAGGAAAGCAGCATTGTTACAATGGCTGCTTTTGTTGCAGCGTCGAAGATATTTAACTTATGGGTCAGTTAATAGAAATAATAAATCTCTCCTTGTCTTTGTGTTGATCTAATGTGCTCTGCTCCCATGTGCTTCCAGTTAAGTTGGCGCTCGGCGTTGAGCAGAGGTTAAGTGAAACTACCTGCTCCTCCGTGGCTGGTGAATATTTGCTTAGTTCGGCACGGCCAGATCATAAAACACTTGCATCCACTTTTCTCCTGGTCCTCCAGACCCTGGGGTTCATTACTGTTACGCCTGGAAGTGTGACTGTACAAGGCTGCCTTTTAAATGTCCCACCACAGCAGCCCGCTGAGACTTTCCCTGACAACATGCACCACGGGCCAGTTTTTCTACCTCTTTCCACCTTAGTTTTGCAGCTTTGATAGTTTGTGTTCTAGAAGTAATACGATAAATAATGAAAAATGAGGTTTCTCCAGGTAAATGGGATGAAACATGAAAGTGGACTGGAGCTCTGGCTCTGGTTTCGTCTCTGAATGGTTTTTAATTAATGGAGCAGACGGAGGCCATAACTCTTTGCTGGCCTGAGACTGTCACAGTGCCAGGCAGTTCAGCCATCATAATCATGCTTTATTGTCTTGGCACTGTGCGTTTTTTTTTTTTTTATTTGAAAAGAGTTGTCTTCAGGAAAATGTTAGGTCATCTTTCTTCCCCCACAGACATGCTTGCAGATTTAAGGAGATAAGTAATCTGAAGCAGTAATGATGGAACAAAGATCAAGCCTTTTTGCCCCCTACAGAATAGAAGGCCAGTCCCGTTCCGAAGGAATTTGGAAAACCACAGGTGATTTGTCTCTGTCTGTCCCCTTGACTTCATTTGCAAAATTCAAAAGATCAAAAGAACCTGCTGCTGCTGGAGATGAGCTCTGACTGCAGGAACAAATATGAGTCAGAGCTGAAAACAATGAAAGTGATGCCCTCTTTAGCAGATAAAACTGTGAGAAATTATTTGCTACTTCTATACACTGTAATTAAAATGAAGTCATTGAACACGATACCAGAAAATTAAAGAATTAGTTTTAAAACTTGATATTTGAGCCAGAACAGCAGCTTTATTTAAATTAGTGCTGCCTAATATTAAAAAGAAACATTGATTGTGATGTGTTTTAGGTTTGTTTTGCATAACTTAGAATGTAATAGTCTATGTTTTATTGAAGTCTATGTAGTTGATATATTGGGCACGTTGATATTTTGATGCAAATAAATTTACTCTTTATTGTGTCGTCCTAATTCAAGCGTAAACATCTGTTTTTGTTTCTTCTCTTCTTGACCCTGTTTTTCAGTCAGTTTCACACTATGAGGCTGTATTTCTTATTTAATTTGTGAACATTTTCTCCTCACTCATCCCCTATCTTTAAGTGTGGGTGTAAAATATGGACCACATTCCCAAAAGGGACAGTTAAGTCCCTCAGAAAAGGGAAGCGATCAGACCCAAACCTCCAAATGATGAGTGTCGTCCTCCTTCCTCCCCATCCTGTGAGCGGTGGTTGGCTTGTCCCGTCCTTGCCGCCACACTCTGGGCTGGGGTTCTCCACTCTGAACCCACACGTCTGAGCTGGAATTACTGCAATAATAAAACACTGTGAGGATAACAAAGTCGTCTTCCCTTTCTCTTAGTCACATTGTAAGTATGTGTGTAAAATTCCCAACCTCAAAAACAGAATGCGGAATCAGAGTTTGGATAGTGGCGCTGTTTACTGACAAATTACAGACAGTGGTCATGGTAAAAGTGGTGTTAATCATGAAATATGTTTTGCAAATAGACATGGTGAAGGAATTAAATACATGAAATAGAATATAAATACCTCATTTAATATCCAGTCTTTTAATTGGGATTAACATTTTGGCAAAAACGTTTTTTGCATCAGCTTGTTGGACTTGGGAATAAAAACGTTTGTGAGCGTCAGCAAATAAAATTTATCATTTCACTGAATCACTTACAAATTAAAGGCCCAGCATTCCTTGAAGGAATGTACATCACCTGCTGACTCCCAGGTCAGTATTTTAGACTACTTGTGCTGAAAAAATGGCTGAGTTCTAATTATTTTTGGTCAAACTATAAAAACAATGTCGTGTATAACTAATTTTATAGAACGTCACAAGAAGTTCTGCTCAGATCTGTTGTGAATGACTCTCAGCTACTACCATATTAGATTTTAGCTCAATATCAATGCAATTAATTAGGTTAGAGCTGATTTTGCATTGGCCAAAATCAATGAGTAATGACAAAAAGTAACGGCAAGGATTTTAAACAAAGATCGTGCAGATGTTAGCACTCAGAATAGTTGTTGGGGATCAGTCTTGGCTACTACCACACCAAACTTTAGATCAATTTCTGTAAAATCAAATGTTAGAGCCATTTTTATTAGTTCTAAGGGGAATTGGCTGTGGCAGCCTTCTTAAATGATGTTGACTCCAAACATTAATCCCTTGTGTGCAATCAGTGATTACTTACAATAAAAATTGTGCAGTGTTTAATAAAATATTTTGCTAACAGACAGACATTGTGGGAAAAACCATTGTCATCTGCCTTGGCCTTTCAGCAGCATGTGAATTTTGCTCCACTCCTTATCATTACTCCCACCCGCCACGAAGATTTCTGCTGTTTGATCCAAAGCCTGCGTCCTCCACAGCACCCACTCACATCCCCTCCCAACTGGCATTAGAAGAAAGGCTGCCCCTAAACTTAAAGCAAAGTGGGCCGGACCCAGTGGGCACTTCGCCACACATACATTTCCACATTCTCTTGTTCTCTGTGCTGCGTATCCTCTCCAGAAGTCATGCATGAGCCACTGCTGCCCAGCTCCTTTCTGCTTCACAACACGACTACAAAGCTTCGGGCTAAATGATGGCAAAGGAGACGGTGCACAGCGTGACAGGGAAAGCAGTGAGAATGGTGGATGTTTAACATGGCTGGACGAAAAGTGATCAAACAAAAATGAGGGCATGCTAAAAAAAAAAGCTGCATTAGTGAAACCGGGTGAGGTGGTGGATATCACGGCCGATTGCCAGGCTGGAAGCTAAGAGCTTTCCAAGTAGTGCACAAATTGTCACATGCGCTAGTGGCCAAACCCAAACCACCATGACCAACAGTGGAAGTGACATCATGCTCTATGGCTTGGCGGACAAGAATGATGGCGTTATAATAGCAATGGCGTCTCTGCGTGAGACGAGCCAAGATTTGGGTAACCACAAGGAAAAAGACACGAGGGCACAATAAATGATAAGAAAAAAGTGATTTGTAATGTTCATCAGGTAACTTAAAATTTAACCTCGCTTGTGTAGTGATTATAAAATAACGTTTTAACTACGTTTTAAAAGCATGATTTAGGTTGTTTGAGTGGGGGTTTGTGGAACAAACGTGAGCAGCCAGTATCTTACCTGCAGCAGGTAGGATTCTGGCTTTTGCATAAGACAGTTTTCACCATTCCAACTGTTTAAACTCCAGCTGCTGAATGTATCCTGCTGTAAATCGGCCATGACGAACAGGCCACATTCACACTGAGTAGCTGTTAGCTTGACACACTGATGATCTTTTCATCCTGATTCTCCAAACTGAGATCACTCTGACTGCTGCCCGCTGCTGATAAGACACTGACAACTCCAATACCTGACTTCTTTGAAAACGCAGAGTTAAATTTTGGCACCATTCAGCAAATAAAGCTGTCGTCACACTTTCGCTCCTATTTTATTCACGCTTTGCTCTCAGGGCAGAGAACTTCTCTAGCGAATCATCCTGAGAGTCTGAATGTATGTTTATAAACAAGACTCAATATTATTGTGATGTCTGAGCTGAATTCGATAGATTCCTCTGCTGTCAGTTGTGCTTCCGCTGAAATCCGATCTGAAATTACATTCGGCAGCAACTGGAGATGAGCATGGCTCATTCAGCTGCACTGTAGCACTCCTGCCCTCTCTCTAACTTCATCATAGGGGCTCAAGGGGGCTCCTGAGGGGCCAGGGGAGTCTGAAATCGCCCTGGTCCATTATTCAGAGTGAGACTAACCTGGAATTAAAGCATCTTGGCTTTCTCCATCAGAGTCACATGTTTCCTCATAGAAGTGTTCCCTTTGAGGCCTTTGGCTATAATGCACTCTACAAAACTAATTCTGTCTATATATTACCTTCGGAATTGCCTTTTGTCTGGTTTACACATATTAATGCTATGTTTTACCATACATTTTAAACTAATCTTGTGGAGCCCTTACCCACCATTATGTTCTGTGTTTTTCACCTGAACAAGATCTACCTGTTTACATAAAGGCTAAAAAATAAGAAGAATTTATCTATTTTTATTTTCTTTCTTTTATTACAACTATTATCACACCCTTTTGCATCTCAGTGCTTCGTCTGGTTCTTGGTGTTAACACAAGTTTTCCCTGCACAATTTCAAAATGGATCTCCAGTTCAGAAATTGCTCTGAATTATTTTCCACAGCTCCTCCTCCCACGAGGGTCACATTATAGCCAAGTCCCCATTAAAGGGAAACACGTAACCCTGCATCACTGCAGCTTGTCAGGCCAGGACCGTTCATTGACTGCGGAGTAGTTTCCCCTCTCTTGTTTGACGTCTGCACGTGTGCGTCTGGTTTCAATGACCACGACTCACCCTCAGTCCGGATATTAGTGGATAGACTGAACGCCACACTGGAAATTATTACACTTTTTCCCAGCCTTTTTCGAACAGAAGCAATTGCTTTTGTCAATAATTGCATCATAGTTTATTGTGTCTCGTGGATTTGTCACATACGTTTTTCCCTTTTTGCTTTTAGTCTGGATTTGTGATGCTATTATTAAATTACACAATAAAACAGAGTTCTCACTATTTCCAACCATCTTTTCTGTTATTGTGTCTTCACAGATCTGCATCAGGGCTTACAGAGTAGCTACCATGTCAGGGGTGCAGCCCACATTCTGTTATGTAATAAGTGCAAAACAAAAAAAACATTTTTGCCCATAATTACTAAATATATTAAAATACATAAAATTGTTGTGGTGTTGTTTTATGACTGGGGTTTATACCACCTGCCATAAACAGGTAATAATGTTTTTTCTGTGCTGCTTTGTGTGAATTTATTTGTCTGCAGCATTGTGTGAGATTGTACATAATGTTATTTTCATTAATAACCAAAACAGCTCCAACTCTCAACGTAAAATCATTTTTAATTTAATCCTGAAAGGTGCAGGTAATAATAAAATGTATTTCCAGTGTATAAACATCATGTTTTCTGTCTGTCTGTTGTTTGTTTGTGCATTCAAACTTTAAAATGGCTTTTTTTTCTGATTCATTTTATAATTTAAAATACCATATTTAAGTCCCACCTTTTACCAAAATTGTCTCAATAAAATATGCAACCAAATGATTAAAGCTGGAGAACAATAATAAGCATTGTCAGAGTGGGATCTGCATTAATCTGAATGTCGGTGCCAGGCTAATTAAATTGATTAGAAAGCAGCATGCAATCACTCAAAGAACAATTCAGGATGTAATCAACATCCATAAAATAATGAAAATATCTATAATTTTACTGCAAACTTTTTTTTCCCTATTCCCAAGAGAAAATGCTCTCAAGAAAGAGCTCCTTTATCCCTCAGCGGTTCACAGGATTGTTGTTGGCGACACTTGTTTTAGCGATTTGGCCCTTATTTGTTCAGCAGCAGATTTGAAATTAGATCACTGGGGCCCTTGAACTGAAGATGAAAGAAGCTGCTTCAGTTCAGATTGTTAGTTCTCAATGAGAAGCATCAGATGGGAAAGGGATTCATGGTTTGTATGTTTGTGTGTGTATGCGTGTGTGTGCGTTAAGTCAGCGTCATGCTTTCTGACACGTGTGCGTGAGTCCATGTGAAGTTATCTTATCTGGAGTGTCATGCAGGGGACAAACAGCGAAGACTGTTTCGCCTACGCAGCTGCATGTCCACAGGCTGTTGAGTGGCCACTTCTTATCACGACCGCGTACAACAGCGTATTGTTTGGCCAGATGAGAGCTTTACTCTCTCATTAAGGTCACTGGGTAAGAGGATGGGAACTCAGGAGCGGAAACCCATGACACTTTTAGACCCCGCTCAAGGGAAAACACTTGTGTTGAACTCTTGTGTGGTTAAGGTGGTGAATAGATGTTTCACAGTAGATAAATGGGTCCAATGCTTGTGTACATTTTCTGATGAATGCGGCTGTGTGAAACAGAAATCAGGTAAAACGGGCATGAAAACTGTGGCCTTTTCATTATTTAGTGTTATTGCTCAGATTTAGGTGAAATATCAGGAAAATGTCTCCCTCTTGTGTTTGAAAGAGTCACTTCAGTCAGTGCTGTCAATAAATTTCCCTCCAAATGAAACACTCTCATAGTCCCACTTGGCTCTACTTACAGGAATCACTCAAACTTTTCCATTCTTTTTATTTATTATCACACTTCTCTGAGTTTATATTGTTGTTGCACTTTAATTTTGATCAGTAATTATGATCATAAAGTTTGTGGATCAGCCAGAGTTCCTTTGGATGACTACACAGGAGACATCAGTGTGCCCGCAGTGTGTACGGGCCGTGGAGCTGCTCTTCCTGCGGTTGCTGCTAGTGGAAAACCCATAATGGCCTTTAATTGGGACTTTAATTGTGTGTGGTGGAGCAAAAGCATTGACTACAAAACTGGTGGTATTTGAGTGCATACATGCATCTTTTTTGTGTAAGTATATGTGTGGCTCACCAAATCCTCTTCCACTCTTGGCCTGAGAATGAATCAGAGCATCAAACTCTGACAAATCATATGCATCATGATTGACATGATATTAACTTTATTTTGCCTAGAGCTGAAAAGGGGAGGTGTTGAACTAGGTGTAGAAAGAGGACACATATTGACATTTGTACAAACATGAAGGCGCTTTAAGAGTAAAGACTACTATCCAGTTAGGTTCCTGTTGACTTTCTTGTGTCTGATGCATGATGAATGGCAGCAGCAGCTTACAAAACAATAGAAAGCTTTTAATTGCAAATTACAGTTTGTAAAGTTTGTAAGCTGACAAAGGACTTTGTGAATTTGGTTTTTTAGAGCTTACAAAACAGTAATAGGCATTTAAATACAACTGAAAGTTCAGAAAAAGTTAGGCTTTTGTGTAAAATTTAAATTCAATTATTTTAAAATCATATTTTATTCACCATATATTCATTTGCATACAAATGTTTGTTTAAAAAAACTGCTCAGTGATCGGACAAATCAAAATTTTAAATAATATTTGGGGGAGAGGGACTGTCCAATTTACACTTCAAAATGCTGCCTCTCTGATGGTATGGAAGTTCATTAGTGCCTATGAAATGAGCATTTTAGATATCTGGAAAGGCTCCATCAATGCAGAACAGTATAAACAAGTTTTAGAACAACATGAATTCCCATTTAAACAAAGTCTTAATCAGGTAAGGCCTAGAACATTTAATAAAGACAAGGCTAAACTGCCTACTGAAATGATCTGCCTGCCGTCTATCGCACCAAGAGAAAACATTTGGTGCAAATCTAAAAAAAGAAGATACAGGACTGTTGAAGTGAACATCAAATAAGAAAGGGACATCGATCCCCTCGAAAAGCTCCAGCAACTGGTCTCAGTACCTTGTCATACACAAGCTGTTCTTTGAAAAGACTGGATTCTTCTCAGCGGTAAAAGTGACTCTTTCCCAACTTTTTCAAGATGTATTGTTGCCATCAAATTAAAAATTACCCCTTTTTCCCTCCAAAAAATGGTCCAATTTCTTCATTGAAACGTTGGCCCAGCAAAGACAACGGGGGGTTCTGGATGGTGTTCACATATGGCTTCTTCTGAACCTTATTTGCTAACAATGATTTGTGGAGGTGTTCCTGAGCCCATGCAGTGATGTACGTGACAGAATTAAACCCGTTTTTAATGATGATTATGATGTATTGAAGATATTGTAAACTGTAAATGACAGGTTATTCAGAGTTACAGTATTCAATTTTCTGTTGAAGAACAATGTTTTGAAATTGTTTCACTATGCTTAGATGTTTGCAGACTTGTGATCTTTACTTCTGCAAGATTCAGACTACGAACAATCCTGCTGCCCAACATGTTCAGAGAAAAGGAATAGAGAGGATAAATGCAGCGGAGAACAGTTTGTCAAACACATGGCAGAGCTGAAAAAAAGGACAGACTAGAGGAAGAGGGAGACGGGGGTATGAAACAGGACTGGTGCTGCCTGTCATTATTATCCTGGCACCAGTTGGGACATTTTGAAGGCGCTGGAAAACAAGACGACATCATGTCTGTGTCGTCTTGGCCTCTGTTCACCGCACACAAACTCAACACTGCCAGAGCGCGGCAGGAGCTTGTGGTTCCAGTCCAGTGACAGCGGCCTGTAGTCAGGGTGGCGACGCTTCAGGAGCAGCTCCTCACGCTGGAGAAGCCTGTTTGTGTTGGCCCTGAATTAATAACTTTTCATTTAGTG
Source organism: Millerichthys robustus (assembly GCA_034783495.1). Classification (NCBI taxonomy): domain Eukaryota; kingdom Metazoa; phylum Chordata; class Actinopteri; order Cyprinodontiformes; family Rivulidae; genus Millerichthys; species Millerichthys robustus. Next base: position 12,804,161 of record JAVKLF010000002.1, on the reverse strand, counting down.
CGGAAATGACAGGAATAGTAATTAAGGAAATGGAATGATTTTATTGGCCATGATGTTTATATTAAGTTCCAGATGTGAAGCAGCTGCCTGCACAGCAAGAGGCCCTGCCCCCATGTGCGCTATCTGGGGAAACCTTTATGCAACGCAAGATAGCAGCGCCAGTCAAACTCCTCTCTGTGTACAAAAAAACATAGAGTATCTCATTCACAGCAGGCAGCAACGGAACTGAAAATCACGTCTTGTTTGATTAATAGAAGGTCTTTACGAAGCACCATGAGGTCTGCTTCATGTTTATAAATCTGCCCCCAAGGTGCAATTTATTTGCAGATATAATGTTACTCTGTTTCAGGGCTGATTTGCTTGACTGGAAAAGTTAATATTGAGGGGTGGCTATTCAGCATTTTTGGGTGGCCTCCACACATGTGAGATCCATGTTGCATTAAAGCTTATTTTTCCTTAAATGGGACTGACAGCATGGCAAAAATCCTCTTGTTTCACTGTCAAACATGTAGTGTGGATTTCAAAATAAAAGCCAAAAATTTAAATTCTTGTTAATAATTACTAAGTACTGTTGCAACGCTTCATTATTGCTAACACCCTAACTTGTTAAATGTCTGTTAAATGATAGAATATATAATATTACACTAATGATGGGCATAGTCAGAAGCAAAATTTACATATTTCTTGGGGACAAAAACACAGAACAAACTAAGAAAGTATTGCTCGTTAACAACTGATACACCTGTCCAGAGATTTATGGAATATTTTGCTAACAGACAGATTTGGCTCCAACAGTTATTGCTATAGTAAAGATGTTTTTTGCAATGCGTTGCACTCAAAGTATGTGTTGTGAATGATTCTCAGCTACTGCCGCCTTATAATTTAGCTCAGTATCTGTAAAACTGGCTAAGTTATCGCCATTTTTGTGTTTGCTAAGGTCAGTTGGCTGTGGCAGTCTTCTTGAATTTGCAGCTCATATTGTGGGGAATCCCTGCCAACAAGCTGTCTGCTTCTTGGCTCCCTTTCTTTCACTCCTGACAGGCAGAAAGCAAAACGAGCTGAAACTTCCGGGGAAGTGAATAAAAGCCCCCTGAAGAACGTTAACACATGAGAATACTTGAGAACAGATAGGTGTGTGTGAGTTTAACAAAACATGGTAGAGCTACAAGAAGATGAACCAAGTCACCCATAAGACATC